>BCLG01002259.1:65951-81960 GCA_001602295.1 Zoysia matrella
TTCATACATTGGATTGAGAAATACAATGATATAGAATTTTAAGTTCTATGTCAAGTACCGTCAAAGCCTATATCTTGCAACTTTGCAATAGGTCTGGTATTGCATTTGCAGATAACTTGCTAGCTCAAGACGCTACTCCATAATTTCACTAGGTAGGAGTAAAAGAAGATATTTATCAATATCTTTACGACACATAAGATCTTGATTTAATTTATCAAGACAAGACTATTGAAGAATATGCATATACTAGCTATATAAATAATCCTTATGCTAGTATATTGACTGATATTATGGTGAAACAACTTTACATATGAGTCATTTAGATGCTAAGTAATGTTCCATCTATCATTCTCTAACACTGTTTATTGTGTGTTATAATGAAGAATGAAAAACTATATTGACTATGTAGTATTGGTTCTAAAAACCATCTAGCACTATCTATTTCTACAGTGCTCTTTGTATTGTCCGGATAGAAATAAGTTTCATATAGAGTAATTTATATATTGCTCTTTATATACTATTGCAGATTGAAAAGATCAACATCTTGCAAATTAAATATTATAATAAACTATGGTTTAATACTTAGTATTGTAAGGTTCAAAGGAAGCATCTCTCAGAGTGGTAAACCTGTATAAACATCGTACTCTTTTTCTTTTGTGAATTTTTTCTATATTGTTTCTCATAAAAAGATTTTAATGAGACAACACCAATATAAGATAATATCATATCACCTGATTTTTCCCTATCAAAGTTTTTAAACAGTGATACTAAATGACATATATTATTCTCACTGAATTTTAAAAAGTTTTTTACAAAATACATAAAAGGATAACTGCTGCTTAAATAGGAGTGTTATATATATATATAACACCTTGCAATAATAAAGATTGATTAATCATTGTGTCTCCCTCGGTTCTCTCTAAGAATCTCTGTCAACAATTTCCATCTCATGACCATGTCATACCAATTCCTTAGGGCGACACAAGGAAGACTTGCTAAAAGGTATTGCCATTGGGCTTGGATCCAATGGCACAGAAGTCAAAAACCATAACACTGCAGTAAAAATAAACAGCTCCATACATAACTAAGTATATAGGCTAAATAACAGGGGATAAAACGGTAACCATACAGTCTGGAGGAAAATCGATGACACCACACAGAACAAGGCTGAGTATCAGGCCACCCAGCTAAGTACTCATATCACAAGCAATTTTATGATGACTACATAATATATTAGGCAGCAGCTACTGGTCCGTCCTTCACTCCTCGTCTTCATCACCACCGTCACCGCCACCGCCACTTGCCTTCTTCTGGTTCTTTCTCTTCACCCTGCCTGGGGGACCCCCACCGAATGGGCTGGTCAGTGAGAAATCAATGTGCTTCTCAGACTCAACCCTCACCATGAATGATGGGACATTGACGATCTGCCTGCCAACCCTGCAGTGGCAAAGGATCCATCAGTCCTCACTTATGATGTCACTAGATAGAACAAAAACACAATATGAGATTCAACAGTTCCTTGCTGCACAGCAAATCGTCAACACTCACAGCCACCATATTTTAAACTAGTCAAGGGACAACAAAAAATTTAAAAATTTCCAGCATCTACCGACTGTTTAGTTCAAGCAGAGAAACATTTTGCAACAAACCTAGGCTATGTATCCTATCATCATCCAGATACTGCTGCAGAACGTAAATTCTTTATGCAATCAATTTGGCATGACAAGCCATTTGCAACAAAAATAAAATAGCATCAGAAAAGTGCAAACATGAAAAATTGCAATAAGCTTATTTTGTAGTCTCCTATAGTGTATTTTACTATTTTAGACAAAAAATAATGGACTTCAGAGAATATTTAATGCATCAAAATGTTGTCAGTAGACATTTGAGAGATCATCAATGCTGTATATCAGTTTTTTTATATGAAATGGATCGATAAATTGATTTTTAAGACAAACATCAGATGCAATGTTTAAAGTATGGGAGAAAAAATAAGTGGCATCGATGTATGAAAGAACTTCTTAAGCATACCTGATATGGCGCTGCCTGATCAAGACACGTGCATGGTGAATGGACTTGGCCATACCAGCCTTGAAGACAAGCGTCTGAAGACGCCTCGCAAGGAAGTTCTCAGCAGTTAGAGCCAGGACATAATCAAGCTTGTTCTGACCCTCAGCAAGCAACCCATAGCGGTTCATGCGGCGGAGCAGCGCCTCACCCTCAAAGATACGACGGGGGTTCTTCTCATCCAAAGTGAGCAAGTGCCTGGCAGCATTACGGATCCTGCTCAAGGCATACTGGACCCTCCAGAGCTCACGCTTGCACCTCAGGCCGTACTCACCCACCAACTTCAGCTCTGCATCAAGACGCTCCTTCTCATAAGGACGTCTGGGCTTCTTGAATGTCTTACCATCTGCAATAAGAATTGTTTCAGTAAAACTATGGAACAAATTATTTACTTGTCATGAAGTAGACATACAACATAGTAAAAGTGGACTGTAGCAATACCAAATGTGTTCTACCAGCATTCATTTTAGCAGCAATGAGAATATGAAGAGAACATCAGATACTATTTTCAATAAACTACCATCACTTAAACACCCAAAACATAAACATTCAGTGCATTTATACTTCCTGCTGTATACCACAGATGTGAAGTAATTATCAAGTCGACCGCTATATTCTAGTAGCATTGACAGGTGTAGCACAGCAGACACGACTACGAAGTTCTACACTCTTGCACTCTTTGTACATCAAAAACCCACACCCAACAAAGCGGCCTTCCAAACGCACAATAGGAGTCTCTTTCGCTTTTGCAATTCACTAGAATTAAAATAACAGCTTCACTAATCGCCACAAAAGGCAGAAATTGTGTCACCAGGGAATCATCACACTCGTCGAATGACAATGTTTAAATCTAAACCACGGAACCTGATCTAGAGCAAAAACTCCGCCAACCTCAGATCCACAGTATCAACAGATTCAGCACTGTAAGCTGAAGCTCCACATGAACTCACAACGACACCGCAACCATGGAAACCCGTGTACCTCACAGCAGCAAGAAACTTCGCACCGCCAGCAGCAACCACCAAACCCCCTATACGCCGCGAAGTATAGCGCGCTACGGCTGCGAATCGCAACAACCACCGTTCTACACCAGATCTCGGCGGCCCGATACGAATCCAAGAACCCCGAAGCAACCAGAACGTATCCCGCGGTGAGAGGAGACGAGATGGAGGGGAAGGAAAGGGGAATCTCCGCGTGGCCTTACAGTTGCGGTAGAAGCTGACGTGCACCATGGCTGGTGCTCCTCGCCTTCACCTTCTCTTCGGCCGCCGCCGCTTCTGTGGTGGAGTAGCTGCGGAGGGGCGTGAGACGAGGAGACGGAGCTTTTATATGCTGAACTAAATTAAAACCCTAGCGGGCCGCGAACGATAGGATGTTCTGTGTCTACGTGGGCCGGGCCCAAAGTACGGAGGTCTGTTAATCCAGGCTAGGCCCAAACCCCCATTCAGCACTTCAGATTTCAGAATCCACTGAATCTATGTTTATACTGGTACTAAGCTTTCAACCGAAAAGATGAAGTGGATTATGCTAAAATCTCCATTCAAATATAGTTTTGAAAGGAATTGGAACATGGCATCTAACTAAAATCAAGATTATCATCAAGCTTAATATGTTTTACAAATCAAACAATTTGTAAATTCTCGCTCACTAAGGTTGTGTTTGGTATTGCGGATTTTAAAAATTGATAACTTATTTTTTTATTGTCACTTAATTGCAGATCATATTTAAAAATCAGATATAATATACATTAAAAAAATAAAGAAGCGCTGGAAACAAATCATCCCGTTGAGGTTGATCAGTCGATTGATCTGCGTGAAACGCCCGGCCGTACAAATCGAGGCACATACGCATGGCCATACATCGGCGCGCGGTTTGGAGGTGGTCCGTCTCGAAATAACCACCGGGGCAACCGTCACCTCCGGGCCACCGCGCGTCCGTCCTCGCGGGCGCAACCGCCAGCTCCACGCTACTTAACTCTGCGCCACGGCCAGTAACCGCCCTCTCCTCCGATCCCCTTGTTCCCGCACACGCACGTAAGAGCAAGAGCGACGACCAGTGATATTTGACCGACCGGCCGGCCGCGCGTTCACGATGCAGGCGGTGCGTCCCGCGGCGGCGGCGGAGGAGGAGGTGGCCCAGCAGGCGCAGCTGGTGAGGGAGGAGGCGCCGGCCGAGGCCGAGGTGAAGAGGGAGGTTGAGGCGGAGGAAACGGCGCCCGAGGAGAAGGACGTGGCGGTGGTCGGAGAGGAGGAGGCGGAGGCGGAGGCCGGGGCGTCGGCCAAGAAGAACCGCATCCAGGTCTCCACCAACAAGAAGCCGCTCTACTTCTACGTCAACCTCGCCAAGGTAGTGCCACGCAATTTGTGCCGTCCTCTCCTCTGTTTAACAAGATTATTTAGGAGAATTCTAAGAACAGAGATTGTATTAGGAGATGAAGATCGTTTTCAAGAAAAATGTATTCCTTGAGGTCTGTAAACTACTCTAATCCCGTATAAATGTTTTCTGCAGAGGTACATGCAGAACTACGACGAGGTTGAGCTTTCTGCTCTCGGGATGGGTAAGTAATAAATTTCTTACTCTCAAGTTTTTAGTCAAATCTTCTGTATTTTCATTCCCTCTCATGCATCATTCTAACATTCTGCGGTCTCAAGATGCACAAATTCAATCCATTTTTCAAAATTCTGTCAACGCTCAAGTTGTCATAGCTAGCTGCTGACTGCATTTCTCGTGTCTTTGGTTGCGCAGCCATTGGCACCGTCGTGACTGTTGCTGAGATCCTCAAGAACAATGGCCTTGCCATCGAAAAAAGTAAACACGAATAATGACCTTTAACTCAATTATCTTAAACGTGTTAAAACTTAGAAAATTACAGTCACTGGTACCTCTGTCTTTTTTCTTTTGCCTGTTCAGAGATCCTGACATCAACCATTGGCACCAAAGATGAGTCGAAGGGGCGGCTCATCCGTAAGGCCAAGGTCATTGAAGCTTGTGCTCCTTAATTTTCACTTCCGTTTTCTTTTGTGTAGTCCCTTTCAATCTGTATTTGTTCTTGGTTTCAGATTGAAATCCTTTTGTGCAAGTCAGAATACTTTGACAGCATCATGTCCATCAAGAAATCCGACCGCCCGAAATCCGGAGAGGAAGAGATCAAGGTCTGATAGGTCCGATCTGGTTGACTTACGTCATCATGCATGGATTGGGCACGCAGCAACTGCAATCCGACCAAGTAGTAGTAGTAGCAATTAGGGTACCTTCCTTGTGTTAAGATCTTGTGAGAGTTGAGCGAAGCACATGTGTCAGCTGCATCCATTTGAGATGGTGATACTGATGACCTATTTAGAGCCAGATTGAACTCGAAATTGATTTCCAATTTTTTGTGCCTTTTTTTTTTTTTTTTTTTTGCTTGTGGATTGAAGCATCCGGAGATGTCGACCGCTACTAATATCAAAGGCTTAGGTTTCTGAAATACCGAAGGACTTCCTTTTGTTCTTAAAAAAAGGCTTAGCTTTCGGAAATGGTAGTGATTTTGATTTGCAGTTCATTTTCAATGTGGGAATGTTTTTCAGTCAGATTCTGAATGCCATTTTAGTTTCTTAAAGAAACATATGGGAACATAAGTGATTTGAATGGAATGCAACCATTTATTTAAGTAATATTTTATAACATTTGTACTGAAAGATATGAGTTAGAAATAGAAACAGTTTTAGAAATGTGTTGATGTCAGTTTTCTAAAAGGTAGGGAGAATTTGTGGACACACACACACAAAAAGGAAGAATCAACCAATGAATATTAATTTTTCATTTGTAAATGATAAAAATTATCGTTATTAGCTAGGTGGGCAATATGACTACACTATCACATTGATTTCCAGTTTGTTGTACCTTTTGATTGTGCCATGAAGCATTCTGACACGACGACCACATCTATATCCAGAGACATAGGTCTCTGAAATGGTATTGATCTTGCAAATAATTTAGGTGAGGGTTTGTCAGTAAGATAATGTAATGGATGCTAAGAGACTACAAATTGAGCGTTTGGTTTGAGATTGGGACTTTGTGTTAGAAGTGAGTGCGCTTTCATTTCAACGGTGTGACACGTGGATTTGTATCATCTGCCTTTCGTAAAATTTGGTATAGTCAAATCTAACCACTCATCATTGAACCAACGCTAAGATTTTTGGTTGGAACCGCATTAAGTTTTAAAAAATAAAAAATAATAGGTCATGTATCTATCACTAATTGTGTCAATCCTTGATTTTGTAATGAATGATTAGGATTGACTATGACAACAATTACCATGGATCAGGACAAATAGAGGATATGAATCCGCACCACGCATGGTACGTAGGTTCTCAACGGTGAGATCCTACGTTGCATGGTGCTGTGTGTTCTGTTCTGTATACCAGCTAAGGGACTCTGGTCCTCCGTCCTGTGAGCATGTAGTTTCTTTGGTCAACTAGACTGTTCACGCATCACAAGAATGCATATGCGAAAAGCTGACGCTATCTTCTCGTAATCCTATTCCCGCTTGTTTGCTGTAAAAGTGGAAACTGGATCCAGCGATCGAAACCTTGAAATAAACCGTGTTTGTGCCCCGATATACTCATATACAGCACTGACAACGAGCATCGCCCAATCCACACGATAGTGGACTGCCCTGGTAGTCAACTGTCAAGAAACCCGATCCATATGTGACAAGGAATCGTTGTAGTGGTTCCAATTATTAATCCCCCATTTGGAATATAGAAATTTTCCCTCTTTCTATACTTTTTCCTATAAAATTAAAATAGTTCCTGCAAAATTCTCATTAAATTCCTACATTTCAAACAGAGCCCATGGGTATAATTTGCCACAATTGTGTATGAAACCATGAACAATCAGCGAGCAAATCTTTTGGCATTAATCTAGGAATCCACAGAAAAAAATGATCTAACAGTCAAACTAAGTTCACTTCTACTCCCTCGTCTCAAAATAAATCTCAAAATAAATATCATTTTAAATTTTTAAATATCTACCTTTTACCATTCATTCATGTTATATTCAAAAAATTTATAAAAATATTATTTATTTTATTATAAAATGATTCATTATTAAAATTACTTTAACCTTATTTTGTTTATTTTTTTATTTTCGTAAATTTTTTAAATAAAACAAATAGCCAAACATCGATTTCAAAAAATCAAAAACATCACAAGACAGAAGTACATCTAAGTTCTCCGGTGGCGACCTTATGATGGTCAATGTACAAACATGTTGACTGTTCTGGGTAAGACCAATTTACACGCTTCACAAGAACAGTAGAGGCTTCCGTTGGAACTCAAAATTGTACTATCTGCAGTTCTCTCTTACATTTCACAATAAATAAGGAAAATTGGAACCAACCACAAACTCATTAACATCTCACGTTGTTCCCAGCTACATGAGGAGCGACATAGGCAACCAGTTTCCTGTATACATGCCCCCTACCAAAATCTTTTCTTATGTACTAACTTTGATCCACAAATTAAACAGCGATCTATCCTAGCAGGGATCATCATACACAACACGATGAAAATTAACACAACACTCTTGCTTGGTTGCCCAAAAGAGCCTTGAAAAGAATACCCCAGCAATCAACAACTGGCATAAGCAATGCACGTCTTCATGATTATCGATTTTGGTGCTCAATAGGTCCATTTTTCTTCAGTTGACTGTCGTATTCTCTTTGGAATACTATCGTTATCCTCTTTGCATACCTCTGGATGAGGCGCTAGTTAATGGATAGAAGCCCAGATGAAAGGTTTCTTAATTGTAAATTTTCACAGGCTTCTCAAAGGTGTGACGATGCTGCAGACAACCAACACAGAACAGTTATATCATGTAATGCTTAATTCATTTAAAAGAGTAACATCATGTGTTACATATCCTACTTAGCACAGTTAACACAATTATATCAACTACCATTCTATTTACAAATTAAATATTTTTTTACAGTAACACAGCATCTTGAATAGCTACCCACAAAATAAAAGCTACAAGAATGCATATCATGTTGACATTCTACGCTGCCAGATAAGCATCATTGTCCAGGTGAGAAACAATGCATCATAAGTAACAACATTTAAATTCCAAGAGGACTGTCAAGGCTCCACAATAAACTCTCAAAACTCTAAAATTCCAATTACAGTCCACATGCATATGAAAAATCTACCAGCTGTATGTAACATACATCTCTCCCAAAACCCTCCATGCATGACCATGACTATTTATTTATATTGTTGCATCTCGAGTGAACCTTAAGTGCTTCACAAAAGGTTGCTCCTCAAGTACTCCTGTGTAAAATGCACTTGTCAAAGTGCAACGTAACTCCAAAGGGGGGAAAAATGGATGGTGCATGCTATCAACTTAGGTCAAACAAAAAAAAAACATTGTGTAAGAAGCAACCAAAAGAACATGATCACTTACACTATATATATATACTGTTTTCTCTATCAGTGTCTCTCAAGTTTTTGGTACACCTAAAATTTTCCAATGCTAGATTGTGTGATCTATCATATTTTTTTATTTCTTTTCATGCACATAGCAAAGCAACTCATCAATATTCAAAAAACCAAGCATTGAAATCTATGGACAGATGCAAAAGAGCCTGTGGCTCGATGGTAAGGCCGCTCGTTTGAGCGCCTGCTGCCGGGGTTCAAGCGCAGCTAGGCCCAGCGTCGCATGCAGCAGGGTTTATCCCCCAGAAATAATATTTCAGGTGTCTCTCACGCGTGGAGCCACAATGGGAGGGCAATGTCCCCCGTCGCACACTGGATCCAGATAATTTCGGTGATCTCTTCAAGGATGCGACTTTCAAGATGCTGAGTGTAGTTGTAGGTCTAGGAATGCACGCGGGGTGTGCTGATGTGCGTTGTGGTGTGAGCGCGTACATGAACAAATACTACAGCTGTATTCACTAAGAGAGGTTTAAAAAATATATATATGGACATGATGCAAATAAGTCCTGCCATGATAACAGCTAAAGTGGAAAGATGCATATGAACATGACCATGAATTGGAGTCCAAGATTAAGATTTAGGCAGCAGTGTCTACCTGATTGGCTGTATATGATCGCTTTGAGGTTGTATCAGTGTGCTCCAAGCCAAGATACTGTTCCCAAGCCCCATAAACATCTCTCCTCTATATAATCACGAAAACAATATCATGTATGAACATATAGAACAAGAAAAAGGTATAAATTTAAGGATGCCTAAAGGTGACAATCACTTGCCTGAAAACGTGCTGATACAATGTCAGTATCTTGGAGGTACTCTGGCCGGTTCATGGATATGAATGCAAGCTTCCACTGATAAAGTGAGCATGGTCAGGGTTCATAAATGATGTTGGCAGTGCCACTTAGAAAAGAATATTAAAAATGCTATAAATCTGGCATAAAATAGATAAACAGGAAATCACTAAAGGCAGAGAAGAGCCCAAAACAAGGGGCTTAATTACACCAGGAAGGGCTCATCAATCCAAAATATTGTAACAGTTAAAGAGAATAAGAATGGCTAAGCAGGGTTTAAAATAGTATCCCATCTACCCTTCATATCTAAAGGAATGAGCTGTCTATTGCCTGGCTCATCTTTCCTTTTCCACTAAAACCTCAGCTCAGCCTTTTTGTGCAAGCAGCCTATTTCGATGTGACCATACCTAAAGCAAAATCTGTATCTTATCTTACAGTTGCAGTTCCCAATAAAGTGACCTTGAATATACAGCAAACACGCTCATTTGATCAAACGTTGACTGAATTATGTGGAGTGTCGAGATCTCTTCTGTTGATACTTGGCGAACGGGCATCCCTGCATTCAATTTCCCTCCAATTGAAGGAGATCCTATTTTCCTGCATAGGTCATCCCACCCCTTTTGAATTAGGCGTGCAATAACCTTAGTAAATGCACGAGCTGCATTGCCTCGGTTGGCTGCCACAGGATTTTCAGTCACAGCCTCTTTGCCTCACGATCTGGCCAATACTCTTTGACCATAGTCTGACAGCTGTCTGCAGAAAGACCAAGGAGGTCCTGTTTGGAGGAGCGGACGCTTTGCTGATTTCCCCAAAAGCGTTTTGTTTTTTTTTTTTTTGGTAAAAGCGAGTGTCTAGGGATGCTGATTCCTGGAGAAGCGAGTTGGAAGTGTTTGACGACTGCCTTTTTTTACTTTTAGAAGGGAGCGGTGGCGGGCTGGATTCTTGCTCTGCCTTGACACGGATTTGCAACATTGAGGGAGGAGGAGCAGGCCACGAGAGCTCAAGGCCGGGGAGAGCAGGGCGGCGAGCTTGGCCGAATCTATAAGGAAGATGACGGTCAGGGTCTTCTCCAAGGGCGGCACTAGGAGGGGAATTGAGGTAGGGGCAGCATGATGAGACAAGCATCATGAATGGTGATGGAACTGAAATGGGTCGTGAAGGGTGGGAGGGAGAAGAGCATAAGCTCGGGAATCGACCTCTCAGTCACTTCTTCACTTTCAGTACAAGTTCGCATTTGCGGCTTCTGGCGGCTTGAAGAAGCGACCCTTTTCCAGCTGCCTGGAGAAGTTAAGGATGGGAAAGCTCCCCCGTACAAGGGCCAAGATTGTTCTTCAGCCTAGCAAAACTTGAGAAGAATTCACCATTCAACACAGAGCAATCTGGAAACAAAGATGGGAGCTTTAGAGCTTTGCCAGCAGCTGCTACTGCAGCCAACAGTAATAACCATGTGGGATGCACTGCCATGGATTTGAACAGATTGGAATCTTTTGGCCCATATATTTAATCAAAAGGAAAATGAATATAAGTGAGTACCCACCTGACAGAGTCCATGAATAGATTAATTTTGAATGACCTCCATGTCAGGATTCAGAAGAACATAAAAAGGCAAGCATAATGCAAAATCCACTGCACAAATAGGAACATTCCCCTCAAAAAGTAGTAAGAACATTTACCTTAGAGAATTCCTCATCAGGAACTCTAAGTTTTCTCTGAATGCGCTCCATCACTTCTGCAGCAGTCTCACCTTCCTTGATGACCAGCAAAAATGGATCTCCGAAATTCTGAATCTGCTGTAAATCGGAACAGTAATATCAAATGATACTGCATGACCACATTCGCACTGTTATAATATGACCTCTGTATTAAAGAATGGCCCAATATGAGCAATATACAGAGGTTACATGACAATACTAGAATGGGAAAGGACTCTATAATTAGACTCTTATACAAGTAGTTAAATACTTTTGTGGACATGCATAGCTTTGACAAACCGAGATTAATGAATGAAAGACATGGATTGTTGATGACTTTGGACTACAAAAACATGAAAAAATGACTCAGGCTAGACCCTAGAAACAATAAGCATGACCCATGGTGCGAAAAGAAAGTAGCGAGCAGCAGACGCATACATGGCTAGGAAAAAAGCAGAACATTCAGATGAAGGCCAGGAAGGAGATAGGAGCAGCGACAGCAATAAGATTTTGAGACACTGGCCTCAAGGATCCTGATGGGCTGCGGCGGCTGAATCTGATGGGAATAACAACGGACAGGTGGATTCTATGGAATCGTGAAGGCAATGGGCCATGGTGACCTCAGATTGAAGGGATGGCGACAGCAGCTTGATAAAGACAAAACAGCAGCAATTGCGCAATCTCACCAATCTGAAGACAAGCTGGGACCATGGTGTTATAAAGATGGTAGTGACGGCAGCCAGGAGATGGGGGCCGTGATGGCAGCATGATTAAAGCCACCCCGGGAGTTGAGTTTGCTCTTCCTGGGGACACAGGCAGTGGAAAACAAATAACCCTGACGCTAGCCCAGCAGCAATAGCCCAAAGGGGGCAATAAATAGTGGTTACATGGCTCAATGGTATAATAGAAAAAGGACTCTACAATTAGATTCCTACACGACTACTACACCCTTAATATGCACTGTAGACTATTTAAAAAGGCCATCATATGGAAAGTTCACTACCTGATTCTGATTAGGATCTTTCATGAAATGATAAACATGAATCAACCGATCATGTGGGCCAAGGTTTTTCTCTTCCTCAGGGATCTGTTTCAATTGACGAGAGTAATGTCATGCAAGATGAGTTCAGATAACTACCACGCTGTAAAAATACATTATTTTACAGCTACAACTTAAATGCCAGTAGATAAAAGAAAAGCTAAAGCTTAAGATATAACCAAGAAGGTCAACAGAATCAACACCAACATAGAAATTCACAGACCTCTTCAGCCCTCAGCGTCCAATACTGATCATTTATGTTCTCTATCTTTTCATGAGGTGGAAAGATCTATGGGAGGGAAATGACAAATATTTTAAAAATTAAGGTTGACGACTATAGAGCATTGCATTGAAAATACAACCTATATTTCCAAATGAAGGAGCATTAACCTTATATATCTTGTGGTAAAATACTTCAAGCAAACGGAGCTCGGCATCAGGATTTGATAGCTCAACCTGTTGATCATTAAAATAAGCACTGGTGAGACATGCTTTAACCAGAAAGCAGATATACTGATAAAAATAAGATAAAACGTATTATGCGGCAACCAAATAGAAAATAAAGTCCACAACAACTAAAGTACAAGGAAAAAAAATAGCTAAAAGACAGATATGAAAGCACCTTGGTTTTCAAGTCAGTAATCACGTCACTAATGGTGCTATTTTTTGGAAGTCTTATGCTATGAACTACAACCTGAAAAGTTAATGTGCATCAGAGGCATATTTCGGGAACAAAAGATGGGAATTCGTAACATGCAGCCTAGCAAACCTCATCTTTTGTTGCATGGTGGAATGCAACTTTAAGTGTTTTCAAGCATTGCAATTCTGGTAGTGGAATGTCCAAGACCTCGTAATATAATATATCTGAAGTCTGAAACACAGCAGGCAAAGAGAAGTATGATATATCAGGGTAAAATTAAACCAATTACTTCCTGAGTAAAGCAAGAAAGGCAATTCACTGACTAGATTGATAAGACAATTTAACCTGGTTATAATGGACAAGCATATCCAGTAGATGTTCCACTCCCCGATATCTGATAGGCTGCGGTTTAGGTTGTTGAGAATAACAGTTGTGAGATGTAAGCCGAATTTTCGATGGATCGTCCAAGCCAAGTTGATGTGCAACTCTCTCAACAACATCATCATAAGTATGAAGTTTTGACCTAAGCAAAAACAAGAAACACATATGTGTAAGGTACATCATAAAAAATAGTTCGAATACAAAAAATTAAAGTTAAATTTGTGATCCCTTACAATTCTAATGAAAAATCATCCTCTTTGGGTTTTTCCAGAGACCGGAAGTGCACAACCTATTAATAAAACACAAAATTTACAATGGAGCTAATGAACGGTAGAAAATATTTGTATTATATAATAGTCATATGTTGAAACAGTGAAATAATAACAAGATAAACCAATACATCAGTTCTGTTTTGGTACCCTAATGAAAGTGATATATCAAGATACAGCGGCAAATAAGAACATATAAAGATACTTAGGTTTCTGATTTTCCAAATACATTACTACATTGGCAAGTGGTATTGGGAGGCTTGTGCTCACCATGAATACGTAAGCGGGTAGGTGTGATAGCAGGGCATGAAAATGCAGTGCAACAAAAGGAGGGATCGGGAAACTAGATTTTGATAAACACTGAGATATGTTGAAAAGTACAAAATTTGATTTATTTTTTATTTGCCTCGAATACGCAGAACTGCGTATCATTGCATCAAGAAGCAGACGACCTGTTACAAACACAACGCAAAAACAAACACAACACAACACAACAGTAACACCACTCACACTTAATTTGTATCCACAACACCACTCACAAAACTTATATCCACAACACCACACACTTAATTTGCATCTGAGTATACCTGCCTATTGTGAACATACTCCAAGAATGATGGAACATCTGGATAGCGAATTTGAGTATCAGCACCTGGAACAGGTGACTTCTGGAAACAGATAATGTCTCCATCTTCAAGCTAAAACATGTGTAAATAAAGGTTAGAAAAATCTTTTAAAAATAAATATATTGAAATATTTCAATTTAGAAAGAGGAATTATTTCAACCTGACTAGAACGGAAAGTAAGTTTCTTGTCAATATGTTCACACATAACATTTGGCTCAAACTTAATTTCCTGCAACACAAAACACCGAAGTCTCAGAACATTCATCTTGCAAAAGGGGCATCATTACATAACAATTAAGTGCAGAATTATGATAATTCAATACAGATGCGTTGTCAAATAATTAACAATTTGAATAAAACCATATCAAACAAAGACCATATTGGCAGAACATGCATCAAGCAAAAATACTGTGTATTCTAGAGAAGTTAATACTCACCTCATATAGCTCAATTTCTTCATTTGGGGAAAAGCCGGCCAATTCATTTAATTTCATTAGGATTTCAGATGGCTTTCCCAAAGCCTTCACGAAAAGCCTACCGACGTAACTGTATAATAAGTGACCATGTGAGTTATCTATCATAGAATTCCATCACAATGATTGCTAAATACATTTACAAGAAATATACCAAAGTTCTTCCTTTTCAGGGTCATAAAGCTTGAAGAACAGTAATATGTCTTCTTTGCTCTTCTCGGGAGGACGAATAGGACATTGATCCTGTAAAAATTAATAATTAGCAAATGTCAAACATTCCAAATACAAGAGGCATAATAGGATAATACACAACATGAAGAAATAATAAGTAATTGATATAATATATTACCGGACCACGTTCTACTTCCAGAAACAATTTCAGCTCAGCGTTGTGTGCCTTATTCGAGACCTCCCTAAGCTGCCCAACCTGTGAGCAGAAGTAGCAAACTATCATCATGAATAAATTCACATAAACAAATGAAAGTCCTCTGCTCTAAGATGCTTATCAGAAACACATCCTCCTAGTTTATATTGCAACAATGTTGCAGTTAAGCAATTCAACCAAATAAACGGATGTTCCATGTTATGTAAACCGGTCACAACATGAACGGGCACAAACTCACCCACCCTCCTACTGCAACTGATATGTGCAAATGCAATTGTTGGTAAAAGAAAGTGACCAAGTTCATGTTAACATAATTACAATATGGAACAAAACTGAATTGAAAAGAACGGATCAAGCAAGCAAATAACAGTCACCTACATGTCATAAGAAAAGTTAGAAAAGATAGATCCAACAAATTTCCACCTTTATTTTTTTGAGGAACCAACAAATTTCCACCTTGTAAGGTAGCAGAAGGGTTCAAGAGTGAAAATTCTGAAAAAAAAATAATAACTCACCGATTGTGCTTCTTCGTGGGGGGTCAGTGGACGATTTGGTCGATATGTATGATTCTGCCTCTTAGCCCACAACCAGAAGCGCTGAAACTGCACAGGTATACCATATTCCTTTGCAACTTCTTCCTATTAAACAATTCATTTGACAAATCAAATGAGATAGAATTTTAAGTTAAAAAGTGATCCACTATGTTGTTTAAGCAAAAATAGGGTCAGCATGGAATACAAAGCACTTCCAGCAAACAAATAACTTAAAGCAACCAAGGAAAACAATAGCATTAACAATTTAACATGGAGGTGCTTCACTACGTTAAAGAACAGCCAGATCATAAATCGAGTATAGAGCTTCTAATTTCTATGCAAATTTTACTTCTAAAAACTAAGCATATGTAGAAAACAAAGCTATTTCTTGAAAATGAGTTCAAAATCATCACAAATAAAAGTGGCCAGTGTCTGCAAACGGCCCTGCAATATGCAAAAATCTTAACCATGAAACCTTGATCTGAAAAACATGTGGTGTCACTGTGATCATTACCTTGAATGTAGTAAAAGGCAACTGTTTCTGAATGCGGAAGCTGCGAACTTTTTCATGGTCCACCAGATCAAAATATATATTCTTGCCAATCTGCTCCTTCAAATCTTCATCTCGAGCAATCTATGTT
>BCLG01002260.1:0-13540 GCA_001602295.1 Zoysia matrella
AGGTCTCTGGCAAGTGGGCCCGCGACTTTTTGTATTTTTCTGATTTTCCGAAATTTCAGCAGCAGCCTCTGTTTTTCCTTCAAAAGGTCAACTTGCCGAGCTCCAATAAATGTGAAATTTTGCAGGGTTGAAGAACTTTTCAGGATGAACAACTTTCGTTTTGGAATCATTCTCAAATTCTGAATAGATTTAATTCTATAGAATTCGGAAGATAAATGACTATTTGAATGGAGGAAATTAATTTGAATGAGGTAAATAGGTTCAAAAGAATTGGATGTGTTTGGAATTCACGGAGTTCGATAGGATTGGAATTCAGAAGGGTTGAGATCAAAGAATCTGAATGGGTTCGAAATTTAACAATATTTGGTTGAATGGAATTTGGGATCAAGGACTAAGAAATCAAAAGAACGCGATAAAACAAACGGTAAAGAAAAAGAAAACAAAAGGGGGGTCAATCACTCAACACACTTCAAATTTATTATTTTGAAATCTTCAATTTAGATAAGGTTTAATTTAGTGGGGTTTTCACCTTTTGAAATAGGAAAGAAAAGAAAAGGTGAGAAATGGAAAGAGAATGTTAGGGTGAATGTTAGAAATTATTTTTTGAATTACGCATTTTTAAACTTGTTCTAAACTTCGGGATGTCACATCAATGGGGTGCCGCGCTCTGCGCTCGACTTGGCTTTTGGCATCACTTTGTGCCCGATGCCGGGACCTACCTCACCTCCGTCCACGACGCCCTCGGGCCCGAGCGCGGGATAGTGGTCGGTGGGGGTGCAACGCTCTGCGCTTGACTTGGCCTTTGGCATCTCCTTGTGCCCGATGCTGGCCGGGACCCACCTCACCTCCGTCCACGGCACCCCGAGGCCCGAGTGCGGCGGGGTGGTGGTCGTTAGGGGGTGCAGCGCTTTGCGCTCGACTTGGCCTCTGGCGTCACCTTGTGCCCGATGCTGAGACTCGCCTCACCTCCGTCCACGGCGCCCTGGGGCCCGAGCGCGGGATGGTGGTCGGTGGGGGTGCAACGCTCTGCGCTCGACTTGGCTTTTTGTGTCACCTTGTGCCCGATGCCGGGTCCCGCCTCACCTCTGTCCACGGCGCCCCGGGGCCCTAGCGCAGGGTGGTGGCAGGTGGGGTGCCGCGCTCTGCGCTCGAACAACGTTAAAAGAATTAGCGACATGGTCCGGGTGGGACTTGTTGAAGCTCACAGTCAGCCATCATGCAAGCTACAGGTCGAAGAAAGGGAATGCAGTAGTCGCGGTGAATGGTATTGGCGGGCTAGTAAGCTTATGCCGGTGAACCAATCCGTCACGACTGACGAGAGGCTAACAACTCTGTCGTTTTTGTTCATTGCCAGACATGATGTTGTTCGTCCCTGGGCATCTTATGTTGTGTTCACCTGTAGTTGTAGCTTGAGAATAGAGGCGCAGCGTTCGGTACCGGAACAGTTTGCGCCTCGGGTGAATGTGACGTAAAGTAAACACCGTATGAACACCAATCGCTCGTGGTGTCTTAAATAATTAATCTTGGATGGAGGCGACAATAATATAATCGCGACTACTTCATGTGATCTAACCAAAAGAAACAGGAACATAATTCGTTGGCACCTTGCTTGCGGGACCTGCCTGGATCTCGTACTTGTTTGCTTGCGGCTGCATACACAGGTTGCACTTCAGCTTCCGACCCTCACCCAATTTTTCCCCCAAAGTTTCGGCTAAATCGAAGCTGGCCAGCTACCGCGGCTCGCTTGGTAGCTCGAACCTTGACCGAGATACGCGACGCGACGCGTTCTCTGTGTGTCTCCGTGATCTTTTGAGTTCGTTCGTCATCCGGCAGAGACAGGCAGGCTGGCAAGTGGCAAGAAACAACGGAGTCGCCAGGAGTAGAGGCCACGCATCAACGCTACGGCGATCTGTGTGGTCTGTTGAGTACTTTTTGCTGCAACGCTTGTCCCTTCAGTTGGTGTGCACGGCTCAAAGGGGGCATTCAAAACTCTGCTGATCCATCACAGGGTTCGCAAAAGGACAGTAGTACCAAGCAACAAAGATTCTAGGATCAGGCCCACCGTTTACACTGGTTCAGATGCCCCTCCAAGGCGAGAACTGAACTGACTACTCATTGTGGCATTGCTTATTGCTAGCTGCCACGGTAACGTTCTCTTCCAACACGGAACGGAGTACTAGAACAAAACCATTACATAGCTCACAGTTTCAGCTGTACAAACTGATAGTAGTATTACGAACTCGATGCTATCCTCAACCCAAGTTGTCGCTTCCAGCATCCGTCAAGATCGTCAGACTCTGAGCTGACCTGACGAAATCGCTGAAAAATTGGGAGACCAACAAAATGTGGATGAGTTCATTATTCAAACGTGCCATTTGATTGAACATGAAAAAGTACCATAATTGATGATTACCTGAAGGACTCGTCGCCGACGCGTTTCACAGCGCCGGTGGCGCCGCGGTAGATCACGCGGCTCCTCAGCGCCGCGCTCTCGATCCCGAACATCTCGGACAGGCGGTGGTAGAGCTCGTCGAACGAGGTCAGGGGCGAGAGGTCGAGGTTGCGGCCAACCGTGTCCGACTCCATGAACACCTCGCACTGCCCGAGCCCCAGCCCGAGATCGGAGAGATGGCTGCTGCCGTCGCCGGACCACTGCCTCTCCGACGATGCCTTGTCTCTCGAGCTGTTTTGGATGACGCCGGAGCCCAAGCACTCGGACACATTAGCGCTTTTCTTGGCGTTCCAGTTGAGTGAACTGGTCCTAGCTGCCGCCGGCGACGTCGCACCGCTAGAGCCGCCCCGGCTCATCTGCTCCTCGGTCAGTATGGTCTGTCCGAATAGCCTTATCCCTGCCGGCTTCTCGGGCTTCTTATTATTGGCGCCAGTGGTCAGGTCAGGGTTGATTCTTGCCGGGGTAGGGATCGTCGTTGGTCGGCGGGGCGCGGGGCGCGGCAGGCGCCACTGCAGGTTTCTGAGGACATCTGATAATAAAGATGGAACAGGTGGCGCATGCCTGGCTCCCTGTATGGCTGCAAGAGCACTGCTGCCTGGGAATGGGAATAACGATGGGTAGGTGTGAAGGAAATCAGGGCCGGGTGGTTGACCGTGTGGCAGCGGGTTGTGTGGGAATGCCGGGTTGAGGAGCTGCCCGTCGAAAGGAAACTCAGGGTACACCGACCGAGGCTTTTTGCGCGGCGGCATGAATAAGGGGCCCGGCATGCTCGAGACGACCTCCACCAGCCACGGGCTCACCCGCTCCACGTTCCGCAGCGTTTCCGGCTTGTCCCAGGTCACCTGCGAAAAGTTGCCAATTAGGCGAGCGAGCACCAAGCGCAAGCTTTCTGGAGTCCAAGACTCTAGTAGTACAACTCGTGTTTACCTGAAGAAGCCGCCACGGCGACTGCGGCCAGCGCACGGGGTCGGCTACCTGGACGCCGGCGACGGTGCCCATAACCGGGATGATCTTGGAGGAGTCATTGGTCTCAAACGCTATCTTGAACCGCATCCCGGGGGACCACGGCACCCGCATCGCCTCGTGGACCACCTTAGCCCGCACGCAGAACTCCGGCATGTTCAAGCGAGGATAAAACGCCACCTCGAACGGCTGCCCAGCGCTCGCCAGCCTCGCCGCCTCGATCACGTCATCCGCCCGAACTGTGGCGCCACCGTTGCCGGCGCCGCAGAACCCGCGCTTGGCGCGTCGGATGCCGATGTGCAAGTACCCGCCGTCGCCGCGGAGGAACACGATGGAGTCACCGTTGACGAGCCTCTTATTGCCCACGAATGTGCTCCACCACGTTGTGAGCTGGTGCCGGGGCGGTATTTTCCGGTAGTTGTGCCGGAATTTCCAGAAGGTCCCGTGCACGTCCTTGGCTACGATGGTCTGCTCGGGCAGGTCGTGGACGTAGTTGAGCGGCGGGAAGATGGTATCTGCGCAGTAATGCGGCACCAAGAGCACGCTGCTGGTGGCGTCGGACTGCGTCAGCGTCAGGACGAACCAATCCGGCTTCGTCGATTCGTCAACAGCGACATCGTCGTCAAGGCCGGCGCCCGACACCCCGTCGGGGAGCGGAATCAGGAGGATCCTGGCGAACACCTCGTCAGTGTCCGGGTCGGCCATGTACCGCACAGCGGTGACGCGGCACAGCACGCGCGCCGGAACGCGCGCCGCCGAGAGGTCAACCGTCGTGGAGAGGCCGGCCGCGTGCTCCGCATGGCCCTGCGGGAAGTAATCGACTACCTCGCCGACGGGTGGCACGGTACACATGCGGCCAGCGCACACCAGCCACAAATGCCGGTCCACGCAACGCTCGACGCCGGCTGCGGCCGGCGCTTGCTGGTCCCCGGACGTGATCATCGGGAGCGAACCAGAAGCCATTTACGGCCAGGCGATCCGTGGGGAAGCCGGTTCTTGAATCTTGATGTGGCGTGAGTGGAGGAGGCGAAGGCGGATGCGCGCTCTAGCGAGGTGCCGTTCTCACGCTAATGGTCGAGCAGTAGCGAACTCAATCCGTTCCAACTTATAGGTAGGGGCGTAGGGCCATGTCTGTTTTGACGCTGAGAATCTGTTAGATTCTGAAAATATATGGAAAAGATACGGTAAAAGGTTGTTATAAAATCTAGAAATTAGATTTTAAAGGATACTACTAGAGCTGGACTACGCTAATCGAGAGAAATATCTTCGTCAACAGTCGTGCGCTACGCCGTTCGCCTTCTTCGTGTCGCTGCTGTCCTTGGTCGCCAGCAGCGGCTCGATCTCCTTTTCCGTCATCTGCAGCGAGCGCATCAGCAGAGGATGAGCAAACGATCGACGAGCTCATATCAAGTTTGAGCCTCCGCGATGCAGGGGAGAAGGAAAAATGAATGGAAAGCGTACCTGCGACACCGGCAGGGCATCGCCCGCGGCCTTCTTCCTGCCCCCCCGCACCGAGAAGTAGGAGTAGAGCGCCCTGCCGAAGATGGCGACGAGGATGCCCAGCACGTTCCGCGTGGTGAACGGGTCGTGCAGCAGCGTGTAGCCGAATGACAGGACCAGGCACGTCTTGAGGTGCCCCAGGACCTGGTACATCACCGGCGACGTCGTCCCGATCACCAGGAACGTGCTGAAGTTCACGGACACGGCGATCAGGCACGACAGGATGATGAAGCCCTGTGAACAGAAAACAGGCGTCGTTCAGAAAACGGCAGGCCAATATCTCGTGTCTGGACTGAAACTGTTGCATAGAAAAAAAAAAGTGCGACAGCGCTTACCACAACTGGAAAAGTGTATTTGTGAGCGAAGACGCTGCGGCTGGTGAGGAGCTGATCCACAAAGGGGCCGGTCGCGAACAGAATGGCTGCTTGGTATGGCGCCGATTGGTACAGCAGTTGCGTCGAAGAGACCTTCAACTTCCTTTGTATCGTGTTTGTGAGCTTCAGAGTTAAAAGGTTAAGGATATACCATGGAGATATATCACAGACAGCTCTAAACATTTTCAGTTTCTAATTCCTATTATGCGGATGAACATGCAGAATGTGCATATTGAATAAAGAACAGACAAATTTCAGTTGCAGGATACAATCTGGCCAACACAGGTTGTGGCGATGGCAAGGGCAGAAAGAATGGAGCCCAGAAGATTTAGCTTCAGGTCAATAGTCGAAGCAATGCCAACTCCAAATAGCAAGACCACTAGAGAGAACTTGATAGTCTCACTGCATATAGTTAGCAATACTGTATCAGCATTGTGATCACTGAAAGGAAATGGCTTACTTTCCTGAAGAAACAAAAAATAGATAAATCTAAGCACGCTTTCAATTTATTTGTAGACTACTGCAGTTTCACTTAAGTTGATAGATAATTGTTCTTCGAGGCAGTTATCGAAAACTGTTATAATAATCATGTGAAATGAACATAGATATTGGCTCCAGAATATTATGCTGCAGTGTACCTACTTTTAATCACTGCGTTGGACTGAAAGAAGTGGATTCCGTACTTCTAGTTGAGAGAGTGAGGGAGAGTGCTCTATCTGGTTTCCTAACCTGAATCTATTCTTTAGGAATATCTAGTCTTGTCGGGATCACGTACTCTGGGTACTAACAGAGCGCGCTCGGACGCGCAAGATCAGGGGTCGGGCGATCGCGGGTTCCGACCCTCCCCAACGGCGATCTGCGGCGGTCACGCATTAGCCGCGTGGGCACGCAAAGACCCCAGCCTCCGAAGGCCGACCCTCGGGGAGCGATCCTGAAAGGTAGGTACCGCGTTATGGTACATTTACTCTGATGACCAACTGCCATCCGTCCTGATGGGACGGGACGAGATTCACCACGGCGACACTCAGCAAAAAGCTGCGACAGCTGTCGGACACGACGTGACAGCACTGTAGCCGGCACAGTGACACCAGACGAGCATCACAGTACCCGCCGCTGCGCACGACGCGACGGGTCGCAACCACGTCTGGACGGAACGAAATGATGACGACAACGACGGAAGGGCCCACCTGTCGGCGAGACGACAGGATCGTATAGGACCTACCACTTATAACCCCGGGCCCCCTCCTATATAAAGGGAGTCCCGTGGAGCGATAGACAACACTCAACTCACAACACAACTCAAGACACGAACACAACAGTCGTACACGCACGAAAGACAAAACCACGAGCTCCAGGGTCTTTGCATCCTTCCGAGCAAACACCCCCACTCGCCCACATCCCGGATCCTCCCGCGAAGAGAGGATTCCGCCTTTGTAACATTATCGTCGAGATAATCCGGTCCCTGGACGTAGGGTATTACACCGCTCAAGATGGCTCGAATCAGGTTAAAATCTTCTGAGTCTCTCTTAGGCTAGGCCATATCAAATTCGAAGGCACACCACCCTCACGATCGTATATTTACTGTGCGGTGATCAGAACGCCGACAAGTCTCCAACAGTACAGTGAATGGTATGATGGCCAGCTTTGTCATCTGCAGAACATTAAATTTAACATCTTATTCATTCATTCTCTAAGATACTACTGAATGATGGGAGAACTGACCTGGTAGAATCCTATAGAATTGAATACTAAACTAAGGTTTAGAAGGCCAATTGAGGTTCCATTTAGCAGTCCAAACAGCACTACTGTCTGACCATCAATCGCCTTTGGCTCAAAAAAGTGCATGCGCTGTGCAACGTGAAGGGTGCAGAAGGTCACCATGAGATGCCAGCTTGTCAGTGTTGTAGCTGCATCAATCAAAGCGCATCACAAATGAGAACTTCTGTTGGCTACAATTGAGCTTTAACTTGACAAATGTAATGCTCTGCGATGCAATGTGCATAGTTGCGTCTTCTGCGCAGGCTGAATACCTTGTCTACTTTGACAAAGATGAAGGCCTAGATGTTATTCAGTTTTTAACTGAGATGGGATCCGTACCAAATGGAAAGCCAAGAATGCTGATGAGGGCTTTGTTGCAGATGACGATGGCCACCGATGATGCCACGGAGAGCGTGAGAGACTCAATGACACCAAGCTGGAAACCACCGGCGGTCATCTTGACCAACTGCTGCTGTAGTGTTGTATCTGCTACCTGAAACTGCGCATATCCACCAGATCAGTCTGTGACCATTTGCGAACGCACAAGACTGAAAGTCTGAACAAATATACATTGAGACAAAAACAAGCCAACTACTTATTCTCGTGTTGGATTGGCTTTATCAGCATCAAAACCGTGTTTCCGGAATAGAATAGGCTGACGTTGAACTGGTAATCAAGAATATACAAATGGTGTTACTGATCCCAGAAATGAACTGAAATGTTCCACCGCGGTGCCTGCCAAGCATGGGCGGATCTATAGTCAAGGCACTTGGTGCAGCCGCACCCACAGAAAAATGATATTACTAGTGATTAGAGCTAAATTTTCATCGCGAGTCCAAATGGACAACCGGTTTCCGCCCAACGCGTTTATCAAACTTGCAAAAGCGATTGCTGCAATCTAAAACGAGAACACAGTTGACCTGGATAATAACGTGGAGACATTATTCGGTGGTTCACTCATTTCCTTGACACATAAAATAGCGGAAACAAGATTCCGCTCCGGTTGCCATGAACATGAAGTGATCAATCGCTCTGCAATAATACGAAATCTGAAAAATGTTGCTAAAATAAAGCGTCCTAAAGTATTTTAGTGGCAGCCGCGTTCATGGCCAATTGTAGACAAATCATGCAATCACCGGAGAAAGTAAAAACAGAGCACCTTATTTCAACCCAGCTATATATTCTTCGGTTGCCACCCCCTTGAATTTAACTAACTCGGGAGTATTCACATACTTCGCCAGCCTAATATCCTATATTCAAAATTGCTGTAAACATAGGAGAAACAGATCCCCAAACCCAAATTTCATAAACAACCTCATACAATCGTGAACTTGGAATAAGCGACAGGGCATGAGTAGTCCTCACTTCAAAATTCACCAAATGGTCTTCCCAAGCAAACAAAGGGCACCTCCCTCTCCTCTGCTGCCAGCCTCCTGCAATAATCCTCCTGGAAAACGGAAACTGTGAGCTGATGCTGATGCCCACGAGAAGGGATGGAGCTGCGGCTTCTGATGCCTGATGGCGCCGATTCTTTGAGCCGGCGCCTTGCAGGAAGAAGGGGAGAGGCGTTTTTATGTCCGAGCAGCTGTGGCCCGGGGAGGGGAGGTGTTGGTGGCGTCTGTGTAGTGTATGGACAGTTTGGTTTGGTCCATGCTGTGACGCCCGCGTTTTCAAGTCTGCTTGATGCTGAAAGGAATTGGAAAAAACACTGTGACGCCCGTGGCTTCCTCCGCGACTGGCTACCAAATGTTTCGACTCAGTCTAGATCGCCGACATCCAAAAGACCAAAATGATGAGACGGTCACTGGGCTGTATCGGAGAAATTGCTGGGAGAAGTAGCGAGCGAGTACTTGAAATTTGAATCTCAAATACGAGACTATCAGGTACCTTATCAATTGCCCTGTTGACATTCTAAAATTTTTATGATTACTGCATCGGATACTGAATTATAATTTTTCAGAGCACGGAGACTGATGCAGACACTGTTGTTTTTTGGGGTACCAAGGCCTGGTGCTGTAGTGTTACTATACTGCTTACAAATGACAAGGTTTCAATGATAAACATCATCATAAACTGTGGTCCTGTGGGCTAAATTGAAGACCCTGATGCCCAAAGTTTGAGAATGTGGCATTAGTGGAAAAAAAAATGGTCCTGTGATCCAGAATGAAGACCTTGACGCCCAAACTCTGACGGATATGAATTTGTGATAATGCAAACTTCAGTAGGAAAACGGCAGCAGACATTGCTCACGAGTCATGTCATGCACGAACCCACACAGAATCATGTAATACCCACTAAACTATCACTAGCTCAAGTGCCACATCTCTAAAGCGGATTATTCATCCTAAAAAACACGGCACATTCCACTAATCAAAATAAAACTAAGCCAAATAAGCAACATCAAAACTTTCACCGATCTAATATGCTAATACAAATTTTTTTCATCTAATGGCCAATGCCAGAACGAAGAAGAACTTTATCCATCAGCTGAGCACAGACAATGGAACTACCACTCTGCAGAACCAGAAGCACAAAGTGATTTATGATCATTACATGCAACACTTAGGTACCTATGTACCTAGAGAAAAGCTTAGGTTGGCATCCAAGAGATTTACAACAACTAGATGCAGCCTTCTCTGAAGCTGAAGTTGAAACAGTAATTAAACAAGCTCCTAAAGAAAAAGCACCGGGCCTTGATGGCTTTATTGGCCTCTTTTTCTCATCTTGCTGGAATGCTATCAAAGAAGACTTGTTGAGAGCGCTAGAGCAGTTCTGCTCAATGAATCATCAACAGCTTCATCTGGTCAACCAAGCCCTGGTAGTACTAATCTCAAAGTGCATTGAACCACAAAGGATTTAAGACTACAGACCGATCAGCTTAATCCATAGTTTTGCTAAGCTTGTTTCCAAAATCCTTGCAAATAGATTAAGCCCAGAGTTGGAGCATCTTATATCCATCAATCAAACAGCCTTCATAAAAAAGAGATGCATCCATGACAACTTCACTTATGTGCAACAAGTGATTAGAAAACTTCACAAAAAGAAAATTCCTGCCCTTTTCATGAAGCTGGATATTTTCAAAGCTTTTGATATAGTAAACTGGCCTTACTTACTAGACATTATGACTTATTTGGGCTTTGGTCAAAGGTGGAGGAATTGGATTTCTTCTCTATGGTGCACTGCTTCATCTTCCTTCCTGCTGAATGGTGAACCTGGCAAGAGAATTCGCCACTGCCGAGGTGTTAGACAAGGAGATCCTCTCTCTCCTATGCTATTCCTTCTGGCAATGGAACCCCTTCACAGACTTTTTAGAAAGTGTCAAGACCTTGGAATTTTGAAAAATCTGAACAACTGCTGTGACACTTTCAGAATGTCCATTTATGCTGATGATGCTGCCATTTTCATTAACCCCTCTGAGCATGATCTTGCAGTCTCTAAAGCTGTTCTTAGCATTTTTGCGAAGGCAAGTGGTCTTTTCACTAACCTAAAAAAGACACAACTATATCCCATTCAGTGTGCAGCCTTGGACCTCTCTTTTGTAAGCAGATGGGGTGTAGCTGTTTGAAGCTTCCCTTGTAACTACCTGGGACTTCCTCTTCATTTTAGAAAACTCTCCATAACCAACATTCAACCTCTAGTCCAGAAGATTGCTGACAGGCTTCCAGGTTGGAAAAGGAAGTTTCTGTCTTACTCAGGAAGAGAGATACTTGTGAAATCGGTGCTCACGGCTATACCAACTTTTTTCCTGTCAGTCTTCAAATTACCAAGGTGGGCTATTAGAAAAATTGATAGTTTCAGAAGAAGCTTCCTTTGGAGGGGGACTGATCCTGACAACATCAAAGGAGGACATTGTTTAGTTAATTGAAAATTTTGTACCAGACCAAAAAAATGGGGAGGTCTGGGGATTAAAGACATTGAAAAATTCAATAGAGCATTGAGGCTGAGATGGCTCTGGTTTAACTGAGACACTTGTGAAAGGCCATGGAAGCACCTCCTTAAAGTTGAAGACCCATAGAGAGGCAACTTTTCTTTAACTCTACCTTTATTATCATTGGAAATGGTCAGAACACACCATTCTGGGAAGCAAAATGGTTGAATGGTATGGCACCTAAAGATCTGGCACCTAATCTTTTTCAAGTGGCAAGATTTAAATATAGAAATGTCAGAACTGAGCTCCATAATCTTAACTGGGCAAGGAATTTAAGA
The DNA here is from genome assembly GCA_001602295.1 of Zoysia matrella. Classification (NCBI taxonomy): domain Eukaryota; kingdom Viridiplantae; phylum Streptophyta; class Magnoliopsida; order Poales; family Poaceae; genus Zoysia; species Zoysia matrella. The sequence continues at coordinate 11,254 of BCLG01002260.1, forward strand.
CACATCAATAGCACCATTCTCCTGGAAGAGTTTACACTCTTATTCATGGCCCTTGAGCCAATCTCCCTCACCTCTGAACCAGATGAGATCAAATGGAGAGGGACTGCAAACCAGCAATTCTCAGTGTCCTCAGCCTACCTCTGTCAATTCCATGGAGCTATGGTGCACTTCCCTGCAACTAAAATCTGGCGAGCCCAGGTAGAGCCTAAATGCAAATTTTTTGCCTGGTTGGTACTTCATGATAGAGTACTAACAGCTGATAATATGGCAAAAAGAAACTGGCCCTGCAATAGCTGTTGCACATTATGTTTCTGCCATAACGAGACCACATCTCATCTTTTGACTGATTGCAATTATACAGAGGCAACTTGGGATGTGGTAGCAACTAAGTTCAGCCTTTCGGCTTATGCTATTATGAGACATCAAAGAGGACCTAAAACTTGGACTCATTTCTTGCTTGGTACAGGCAGCAAGAGAGAAAAGAATTGGAAAATTGGGATCCTTTTCAGGTTCTGGTGGCATTTGTGGAAAGAGAGGAATAGAAGAACTTTTGACAACAAAGAGCTATCAGTTCCGGTTGTGCCATCTATGAGCATAGATGAAACGTTTTTCTTCAGGAGGGCGTTAGATTTGGAGCCTCTGTAGCTCTCTATTTTCTCTCTGTTTTTCATATGTTTTGCTTTTGCTTTCCTGGTGGTTGTGACGCCTTTCTTCGGGCCTGGCTGTTGAGGCCGAGTCAGAATTTGTACCCCTAGGCTGTAATTTGTTTGCCCTTCTCGCGTCTTAATGAATGGCAACACTCCTGCCCCTTTTTCAAAAAAAAAATTGAACGAGGAAAATCATCTTCCTTTTGTCACTTTGGGCGCAAGGTTGGGAGGAGGCAGCAGGTGGTTCTTCCTGCTTTCCGTGAATGCAAGCAAAGGCAATCTGGAGCGAGCAACCAGCTAAATTATTCCGGTGGTTCGGTGAGACTGAGACCTCACACCAGTCAGCCGTGCAGGCCTCTGAATTTCAGGCCCTACCGAAAAAGAGGCGCTCTCATGAATGATAGTCAGTCGGGTGTTGAATCAAATCAAAGCTTTCAAATCATGAGTTCAGCACTAAGTTATTATTATTCCTCCAACGATTTTCTATTTTTTAAGACAAAAGACAACAAAGTGCCCTGCTTCCAGCGAAAGCATAAAAAGTAGGATTACCAGTATCTGCTAATGAGAGCAAAAATCATCTTAAGAGATGCGGACCACTACTAAAGCACCATTACATCTGAAAACCACCGAAGTTGACTCATGAAAAACAGTCATCTTATTCGACAACTTATACGCCTTTTCGACAACTTTTAGAGAAAATCTTAAAGTCCACATAACAGATTTGTACACTAGTGGCCCATCGTTGGTAAGGTAGGAGTTGAATTGGGCTGCTTGCGTGTGATGTCCGGGATACAGATTTAGCCTGCATTTGATTCTTGGCCAAGATTTGGGAAGGCCCAAGAAAACTAGGCTTGCAGGCCAACAAACGCCCCAGTCCAACAATCAATTAAAGGCCAGTTATACTTCTGCCTAATTTTTTTAATCATTTTAGGAGTTGGAGATGATTATTTAAAAGATGAAGAACATAGATAGTGAACAGGAAACTAGAAGATATGGTGGAGAGATAGAGAGTTGTAGTTAAAAAGTGAAAATTACATTTTTTTTGTTAGATATATTTTAAAATTTTAAATGACAATTTTTGGGGACGGAGGGTATACATTATGATAACGAAACAAAAAGCATCTCAACTTTTGCATACCCAAGCAAAAGTACGTGCACCGGGACTAGGAAAAGATTACATGAAAATATCATCAGAGGTAGGAAAAAGTTGCTTGATATAGGCGACAATTTGATCATTTGATGATCAGTCGTCCTCGTCCAATGTGAAATCCGGCTCCATGGGCTTCTTGATCACTGCCTTACCGTCGCAGCTTTGCTGGCGGCACCTCATGCTACCCCCATTCCGCGCCTCTCCGCCCTGGCGCGCCCTGAGGTACATGGACGCGCGGCGCCGCTTGTGCCGGCGCCAGGCGGCCTGGATGAAGCACGCGGCCCAGGTGCTCCACTGGTGGGAGTAGAACCGGAACCTGTGGCGGATGCGCGCGCTGTGCAGTCGGCGGAACTGCGTGGCCACGAAGCGCAGGTCGTCGGCGACGAGCGCGAACGCCTCGACCTCGGTGACGGCGCGCACGGTGCGCGTGGACTGCGGCAGCGACGCCGCGGGCCGCGGATTCAGCGCCCACGTCAGGAGCTCCTCCCCG
>BCLG01002260.1:14194-49573 GCA_001602295.1 Zoysia matrella
CCCACAACCTGCATTTCATCCGTCCAAAATATTGTTCATGCATCTGTATGATCATAGTAGAAATCAATGGAGATCACAAAAAGGTCAAACGTACATGGCTTGCGAGCATGTAGAGTATCAGGTTGTACGCGGCTCCGGCCCACGCCGTCTCCGTCATGACCCCGGTCGCCATGACGATCTGCCTCGACAGCGGGAAGATTTGGAACAGCCGCGGGAGGTACTGGAAGATGATGCTGAACCGAAGGATGTTCTTCCGGTTGGCCGTCGCGGACTCCTTCATCTTTGGTATGACAATCCAGATCACAAACTGGCATGCGTTCCAAGAAGCATCATAAATATCGTTGACTGAGCATTGTTGCAAATAAACAGCTGGAACTCGTCATATTTTTGTTCAAACAATTAAAATACCTGCGGCAGCGGCAGCGCGGTGACGAGATCGAACCAAAAGGTCCTTGAAAGGTACCTCCTGGCGATCTTGTGAGGCTGGATGACGAGCTCCCCTCTCCCGAACACGCGCGACGACGGCGCGATGAAGGCGGTGCGGAAGCGGACGAGGATGTGCGCGGCGTAGAGCAGGTCCAGCAGCGACCGGATCATGGAAAGCGTCAGCCCCAGGGAGTACTTGAACTCGATGCACATGTTCTGCTGCGTGCCCGTCAGGTACAGGAACATCGGGTCCACGAACAGCGACAGCAGGCAGGCAGTGAGGAAGATATTGTGCCACAGGTTGATCAGGTGCCCGCGCGGGTCGAAGAAGAAGCTGCTGCCGGAGTAGATCAGGGAGTCCAGCTCCTCCGAGAAGGCGCGCGATAGCATGCGGTCCCTGAGCGTCGGGTTCCGGCAGGGCTTCTCCAAGCACCCGCCCCGGAAACCCAGCCGGCATCTCCTCGGATCGTGAGCCTTGCTCTGCTTCCTGCTGGATAGGTGGTTCTCCAAAGGGCTGGTTTTGAAGTGCTGGAGTTCGGTGTCATTGTGAAATCTGAAATGATGCTAAGATCGAAGAAATGTTATTTGAAAACTTCAGATCATACAGTGTGCTAGTAACATGACAAATATGAGCAACGTGGACAGTTCATGCCATGCTTTACTCATCTACTACTAACAATGATGCTGAAACATACGTCAGTATTCTGATGCTTTTAGCAATCTGATCTGAAATTGGCCATTTCAAAGCAGCAATGGAGTTAACAGCAGAAGATTTTCTACGTCGAACTTGCGACAAGTATTATTATCAATTCTTGCATTGCTGGCCTCAATGAATCTTTCACCTGAGAAGAGGGCGCTCACCTGACGTTTCTTGAACCACCGGATGCCATGGTGAATTTGGACAACTGCTGGCCAAAACCACTAAGGTATCCATGGATATAACTTATAAGCAAAATAACAGAGTTAGGGTGTGAAAACAGGCGCACCACTTGGCCTTCAGCTACAGGGAAGAAAGTGACATCAGCATTGTGCTCAGCCATATAAGGACTAAAAGGGCCATCGATCTTCAACCAACTTCAACGGAGATCTTGTGATTACACTTAATGGAGCCAAAGGAAATTATCGGAAAGTTCCATTTGCAGAAGATTACCAACCACAAACGACTGGATGATAAATTACTATTCTTGTTCGAGGGAAAAAATAAATTAATATTCTTCAATATGTTTATGTGCGATATAATTTATCAGGTGAATCCTTAAGCAAATAAACTTGAGTTGAAATAAAATAATTTATTTTAATAATGCACCCAGTAGAATACATAATAGCATTTCAGAGCAATTTAGAATGAGAAACTAAACCACAATTACATGAATGTTCCTACATTTCGCTTTTCTATCCTTCCCTGAATCATGTGACATGAAGGTTCTACTAGTTCCTTCGTATTGACAACTATGGAGTAGAAAAGAAAAACGGAGTGACAATTGCTCTCTGGTCATGCGTTCAGTGTGAGGCCAAACACGTTCTGGGAATAAATTTGCCACAAAGGAAAAGGAACAACGATCTGGATTAGCGAAATTCTTTGATTTATACAAGTGCAGCGGTTACAAATTTGAAAATAATTTTTCACTTTAAATTACAAACTCGCACACCTTAGCTGATTTACCCATTTTCCGTGCTTTTGCTCTGCTTCCATGTTCTACCCTGTGTTTATCATTTGAGTGGGATAATTCTCACGGGAGAGAAAATGTGGCCCACAAGGAATGGCAAACAAATCAAGGAGAAGCACCCTTAAATGGGCTTTGCCCGGTCGCGCTCCATATCTGGGCCCTGCGTACAACGAAATCGGTCCAGGCAAGAAGTAGAGGAGCTCGTTCAGTCGTTCGTGGTTCGTCGTCTCCGTTCACCCTCCGCCTGCGCAACCGTGCAATCTGAACTCCAGTCTCCAGCTTTCTCCCCCTCCCCCCTTCCTCCAACTTCTTCGTGGCTTCTCATTCACCATTTTTATAGTGTTTGATTGATTGTTGTTACAGTTATTTTGTTACAGACTGCTCCCGCTGGCAATCGAGCCACTTTCTAGTTTCTAACAAGCATATGCGCAGTTGGATCGTGATCTGATGGACAAGTTTGTTGGTTTGCACCATTTCATCCAAAATGCATTTACACTGAAATCCTAGATCTTAGCGGATTAGGCAGCCCTAGCCTAGAGTTGATGGCGGACTGACGAGATGCCCATTACGGCCCTGATGTTTCAATGGAACGAAGGAAAGCCGTTGATCTCGCGACGGCTCACGGCACGCATTACCGCTCTACATCTGCATCAATGGCACGCACGATGGTCATGTTTCCATGGTGACATCAGTGGGGGACATACGATGATCATGTTTCCATGGTGACATTAGTGGGGGACATACTACATAGTACGACCACACCATGAGTGGCTGTACATGCTCGCTGCCATTGCTCAACAGCAGGGATCGCCTTTCTGGGGAACTCCATCCAGCACCGATGAAGGAGAGGCGCACCACCAAACGCACCAGCGGGCACCATCTCTGGGCCTCCTTTTCCACGTCACCGGCGGCCGATCGGAGTCTAGAATAGGCAGAGCTACCAATGCGCCGGTGTGTGCCACGGTACGTGGCAGCGGCCGGCAAAGCTGTAGTTGCTTTCCAGCAGTTGGATCGGGGGGCCTGCATGCCCGACGCGAGACGACGCAGGGGCGGGCGTTTCCTTTCGGACAGCGCTGCGCGGTGGCAACTTGGCGCGCGCACGTTTGGTAGGGAATGTGGAGGTTACGCCGTGTGAGACCCTCTTTCAGAAAGGAGCATCTATGTGCTATCTGTACCATTCTCTAGATCCGTAGCTGGTACGCACATTCAGAACAAAGTGGTATTTATTACTCGCACTTTATTACAACACACTACTCAACCTACGAGGTTCGGCAAACAAGACTAGAGTACAAGCATGAGTCGGCACAGCGACTCTAGACAAACCACATCTAGTCTATACACACACCACAGGCAACTTGACGGCGGACGAGACTACTACTCTTCATAGTCAACATCTTCTTCATCATCCTCGTCTTCTGAGCAAAAGTAGCAACAACAGAAAGAGTCAGTACAAAGGTACTCAGCAAGTCCCATCAAAAAGTAGGTAAGGGTTTTGCCGCAACGAAGCAAGGAAAGCTTGAGGGTAAAGTTTTGCGAAAAGCATATTTTCATGTCGGCTCCCTATTAGAAGAGAACTTAAAGGAGAGAGAAAAGCATTTGCTATATTTTAGTAGGGTAGACCTGGGAAAGGTTTTCACTCCTCTTCGCAGTTCTCAAGTTTTATATTGGGCGTAAGCACTCTCGTGCCGGCCCTAGTCACAGAGCCACACAATTCCAAAACATGGGTTGCTACACCCACTCACGCATCAAAGCAATGAATAAAGTCTAATCGTAGGGCGCCCGAACAGTAGCATGTCAATACCGTGACAACGGCCTATCCGAAAGGATTTTTAACTCTGTAGAGGTTGTACACTGTACCTACAGGTTATGCTACTCTTGATCATTAGAGTTACATAACGCCTATCTCATATTTATGCAGTTTTTCACAGATTCCACTCAAGGTGCAAACAAAGGCCATTCCTCGAGGTTTTTTAGGCCGTCGATGACGCGTCGGTACATTCTCGGAGCCGGGTCGTGAATATCCACCGCATTCACGCCTTTTCCTGGTCCCCTCCAATCTCGAGTATTACCAAACCAGGGGCTATATCCGTAGGCATACGCTCCCATGACATGGGCAATTACCGTCGAAGACCCGGCAGCGAGTCATCTCACGCCTTTCTCTTGTTCCCTTGTGTCTTCACTACCGACCCCCCAGTGGTTCGATGTGAAAAGAATACGTAGAGAGAATAAGTCCTGCCCAAAAAGTACAGGTTCTGTGGTTGCACGGGAATTATCAAGTCGAGGGCTAACAAACCGGTCTTTATATGACAGGGGCGGCGGTCTCATTCACGGCAGGTGGACCACAGTGAAGCCTACACACCTATCACCATCACCTCAGGTGAGCCCCACCCTACGGTCAGAAACGTCCCCTCTTCACCTAGCACCAGTTGTTCTAATCCCATCTCTTTTGTTGATACTCACACCACCAAACTCTTTTTAACTCATTTTGCAAATTAATGGTAAATGGTGTGACGATGTAGAGCATCGCAGATGGAGTTCTAAGCAGTTCTAGTAACAAGGTAGTATTCGTTTCGTAAAACTAACTAGGAACGGAATTATTATAGTTATCAAAGACACGTCGGTAATGGTTTCCAAGGGAAATATTTATATTTATATAGCAAGTTACTGACATAAATATAAATACCTAAAATCAAAATAGTTATTAAACTACACAATGTTTAACACATTTTAAAGTAGGCTATCATCGCTGTCTATCAGCACGGTAAATAAAACATGGGTTCAATGGGCTTAAGATGGGTTATGACTTGGCTTCAGTTGCTTCTTCGAAGTCCGCTTCAGGCTCGGGTTCTTCAGGCTCTTCGGGCTCTTAGGCGGTTTTAACTTCTTCTTCTTCTGTTACAAGCAATAGTTACAAAAAGACTATCAAAGAACAACTAAGAAACTCAGAAAAGAAACAAACACCAAACAAGTTATAGAGTTTGAATTGGCTAGGATGGTAGAGCTCATAATGTGGGTTCCAATGGTATATTGGTTGTGATGATCGAAGTTAGGATGTGGCGGCAAAGTTAGCGGCAATGTGCTATGACGGACTGCAGAAAAATCTGTCTGGACACGGGGTTCGGCCAGTGTCCATGCCCTCTGGGCACTTAGGTGCCCGGAATCGGGGATTTTCCTGTGGACCCGTGGGTTGTGGTGAAAGTTCGGGGTTTTCGTGGACACGTGAAAGTTCAGGGTTTCCGTGGACATGGGAAAGTTCGGGGTTTTCGTGGACACGAGAAAGTTCGGGGTTTTCGTGGATACGGAAAAGTTCAGGGAAGTTCGGGGTTTTTGTGGACACGGAAAAGTTCAGGGTTTTCGTGGACACGAGAAAGTTCGGGGTTTTCGTGGACACGGGAAAGTTCGGGGTTTTTGTGGACACGAAAAAGTTCGGGGTTTCCGTGGACACGGGAAAGTTGGAGGTTTCCGTGGACACGGAAAAGTTCGGGGTTTTTGTGGACATGTAAAAGTTTGGAGTTTCCGTGGACTGGGCTATGCCCGTGCCCGAAGTGATGGACACGGAGAAGGGGACTGTGTCCCTTGCCCCTTGACATGGAACGAAGACCGTGTCCAATGGGATCAAAGTCGCTCATGCCCTAACTAATGTTCTCGCTAGACTGTGACATGTGTGGGGTTCACTAGTGTGGTTCACGGCCCACTGGTCAGGGACCCGGGCCAATGACATGGGTCAGCTAGGTGGAATAGGGCAGGAGGCGTTCTGGGCATGCCGATCGCGCTCCCGGTGTGCCCCGGACGTGTCCCAAACTTTCCGACGTGTTCCCGACGACACAACCACGAACCAGTCTCCGAGAAATAACGTTCTAAGCTTCTAGAATTGCGTGCAAGCTCGCTGTGTGGTGTGGTGGGCTCGGGGTTGAAGTTTCGGCCGAAACGTAGTAAACTAGAGCGCGCTCCGGACGTGTTTTGGACGCGCTCTGGCGTTCTTGGGCGCGTTCTGGCGCAGCCGAGCGCACAGCTCGTTCCCGGTGCTGCAGAGCAAAGGGCTGCGCAGCACCGGTCTGGGAGGCTTCTCCGCAACTTCACGACAGTTGTGACGCGTACGACCTCGTCGGAACACTATGGCACGGCGGCCGGCGACGTGCCGGCACGGTGCGCGGCAGAGGCTCACGTGGAGGAGTTAAGTGAGGACTCTCCCAGTACTATGGCTGACTCGAGGAGCTGAAGCTCGACTGGGTGAAGCTATACACGCGAGGATTTTGAAGTTGGCCACCGGAATGGCGAGCTCACCGGAAATGGCGGGTGGTGGCTGGATTCGAGGGAAGTGGCAAAATTGATGGCGACGAAGAGAAAATCCGGCGAGGTAGGGGTGCTTTAATCTGCTACACAATGTGGCGAAGCTTGCGGACGCGCGGGCGCAGAGAGAGAGGCCTTTTATGGCTGGCGGACAGTGTTGGCGCGGCCACGTCCGAAACTCGGTCAAGCAGCAATTTTTGTTGGTTCTTCGAGCGCTCATCTGCTGCGTGGCTTCGTCGCCTCAGTGGCAAGGGTTAGCGGTGCCAGCGCGGACTCCACGCTTGTCGGCAGGGCGGCACGTCGGCGTCTGGTCTTCAAAGCGTGACGACGAGGGCCACCGCTTCTCCCGGGCGTCAACGCCGTCACCCCCGTGTGCGCGGCTCGGCGGGGTTAGGTTGACAGCGACGCGCAACGTCGTCGTTGCTCTCCTCGACACGAGGACATCGGCGCGGCCGAGTGGAGCTAGCCCGCCCTGTCGGCCAGGGCGCGCGGCGTGCTGCGCTAAGGAGGAAGACGACAGGAGAGGAAGACGACAGGAGAGGAAAATGGGCTGGGCCGAGGAGAAAAGGTGGAGTGCGGGCCCGGCCAGAGGAAAGAAGGAAGGAGAAGAAATGGGCCGGCCTGGGGAGAGGTTTTGGCCCACTAGTCGAATTCAATTTTTCTCACCTCAATTCCTATTATTATTATTATTATTATTATTATTATTATTATTATTTCTTTTTGATATTTTTTGGCTTGGGATTTTTGGGGTAAAGATTCCAAACTCCGAAAACCAAAATTCGAAACAAAAAAAGGAAGAGCTCAAACACTTATCGAACTCACATTTTATGTTTCAAAATTTTGACTTCTAGTTAACTACTTTCTAATTTTTAGTTCCTTTTAATGGAAAATCGTAAAATTGACCTAAGCTAGAATGTCAAGAAAAGAAAAAAAATTTAAGACTCTTTTTTTTTAACTTGAGATTTGAGATGTGACACGCCGCCAACAGGGTTGCCCGGCTCTTGACGTCCGATCAGAGGACGTGGCTGTTGTGGGGGTACGAAAGTACTTCCTTCGGTTTTAAATTATTGACACTATTGACTTTTAACTTCAATTTTGACCATTCGTTTTATTCAAAAATTTTGTTCAAATGTGTAAAATTTTCTTATTATTTAATTTATCATTAGTAGAATTTAAATCATGACTCATAATTTTACACATTGAAACAAATTTTTTGAATAACATAAATGATCAAAGTTGATATTAAAAGTTAATAGTGCTAATAATTTAAAACTAGATAGAGTAATTTGAAGCACAGAGATCACCATGAATGATCAGCAGTGGGGAAACTGATTGTTGATCTGAAACTGTTGATCACTACTAAAGCTTGCATTTGTATACCAAATCTACCCTCCCAGGTTCGAGGCACGACGAGGGCGTTTCACACCGGGGTTTATTCCCTCATAAAAAAAAGCCACTCTGAAAAAAGGAATAATTTGGTGTTGATAATGAGAAATACGGACAGGGTACTTCAAGGTCATCATTCACTATGGAGGACAACGGATCGGTCAGCCTCGATCGGCCGTCTCTTACTCCCTCCTCACGCGTGGACATTGGGATCGCAATATTTGGTGAGGATAGAAACTGAGCGAAACCCGCAGCATCTAGTAGATCGCAGCAGCCACTGAAGTGGACCTTAGATGCAAGAACGCGGAGAATTTGGGGGCGGTGAGATGAGTGGCGATGCATGCATCTTCACCTACCGTGAAGCACTACCAAGAGCTGCCGTCCTCTGTCACATGGCCCTTTCCAAACATCGTAGGTTTTTGTTTACCGTTTTAACTTTGGAAAGGCAACGTTCAAAGCAAACTTTGAGTGCTTCAAGATAGCTAACTTTGGAAATTAAGGTGGGTTGGTGAGAACGAACAACTGTCAAAAGTTGCACGAGGCGAATAAATTTTGAAAGAAACTGGAGAACGGATGCACTCCTAGATACTAGTAGAAGGTAAAGATTGGCATTGCACTTAACCAGCTTTTATCAGTCTACAAGTTGTTGGCCGACCTCCAAATTGGGTTTATCGTAATAATCTCACTTTGTACGCTAGATCATGGCGATGCAGCTGAAATGGGAAAAGGATAATGTCACTCGTCCTTACAGTTACTTTATTTACTCTAATATGCATATATAGGCGGGATAAGATAAGTACTATAGTTACAAAACGTGCACGAACGCAACATGCATACAATTTGCATTCCAAAATTTCAAAGGATGTGCCCTGTATCTGAATGGCAATACAAATATAACATAAAGTTAAAATTGATATGCAATCTATCAGTCGGCACAATGGATGGGGTGCAGTCCCACTAAAGCAATCCACATCAAAAAGAAAAGAAAGAGCATGGACAATCCCGGTACGAATTTTCTCCTCATGCGTCATTGCGATCCGCATAAGCACTCAGCCTGTAAACACACGCGCGTAAATTTTGAGTTTCACTGCAGTTATGTATGATTCAGGTTTGGCTAAACTCAGAATTGATTTCTCAGCCAAAATAGCACTTCCAAAATTGGGAGGCGTGGGATTGTTTGGATTGCCATGGCTTACCTCAGCGGGTATTCATCCATGTTACGTGAGGAACATCTGATGATGCAGCCGTTGCCATGGTGCTTTCGGCAACGTTGAAATTCCAAACCGGATCGTGGAACTTGGAACAGATAGACCAGGATCAAAATGGGTTTGTTGGTGAGCTAGAATTGTTGACCCAGACGTCGGAGCTCCGAGAGGGACAAAACTGCGGCCCGGCTCGGACATTGTAGTGGGTTGGTGAGGAGCTTAGAAATTAGCCACACCAGTGACACCACACCACTGCCTGCTCTGATTTTCCTTCTCGCTGTACGTATGCAACGGCACAGTGCCCACTCGCATGCAGCTGCCGTTTTGGTAATTGGTCAGCAGCTTGTAGCACCTACTGTACAGTCGAAAGCTGCAACCCGCTGCAGAAGCTCCACTAGTCAACAACACCGAAATGGAGTTGGAGAGGCGACGTACGAGTGACAGCAATGAGAATTAGAAAAACGAACAAGGAAGCAAGGCAGGAAACAGGCGTCGCATAAACAATTCTACCCTTATTTTCTCCATTAAACATGTGTATGATGAGACTATCATCTCTTGCGATTTGCAAATGTGGTAGTAGCTTTTGAGCACGCACCTCGATGCATGACACTTGACTACTAGGCAGAATATCATTTTTTTTAAGACTCAATTTGAGTTAAAAATTTAAAGGAGAAACATGAGGATCTCGTGGCGGGATGGATGGAGTTCCTCGCTCCCCGGTCAGGCGGTCACGGTCGCTTTTCCGTGGGATAACTATAGAGCAAATTAAATTCATATTATTACAATTTTATAAACTTTAAAATATATTATATATAGTTACACAGTTGTACTTATTGATGTTGTCCGGTCCTTTGACCTGCAAATCAAGCGCTTCGTACTCCAGTTTCATTTTTCGGTACCTAACATCAGGACTCGCAGGATTAATGCATGCGGGTAATTAGTCTAGCTAAGAACCACACGACTGCTCTGAACAACACTATAGCACACGTCGCGTATCTGTGGACTTCACAAGAGGCTTGTGGCAACGAACCCTTGACATGGACGGACACACTTGTGCCTCACACTGTCACACACCACGTTATCTGGCACAACAAACCGCCACAGCACCATAACTTGAAGCGGATTTTTTCACCTCCACCGTTGTCCGGGAGGTCGGACAGCCGTTAGATTACGCTCATCTCCGACTCAGGGATTGAGACGAGTTTTTTTTAAAAGACTTCTTTTGTTAGTGGAGAAAACGGAGAGCTCCTCGTAACGGGAGCCGAGACTTCCGATTATCCTCACCATAACTTGCCAAGCATACAAGATGGCAGGACCGTGCCCACGCAGGAGCCGCAAGAGCTAGCGCGGATAAATGCTGGTCCCGCGTGCCAGTTCGTGTCTCCTTCGCATGCGTGTTCATGCCAGGGCCTGGTATACTTACGTATACGTAGGAGACCTATTGACCTCTCGTAAGTAGTCGTAACCAAACGCACGACTACTTGGCCTCGTCGTGGCCTCATGTGCTGACCATACATTTATGAAGAACGCGACTGTGGCCGCGATCGTGGTCCGGACAATCTGCGTCCACTTGGGGATCCTGTGGTCACGTTTGCAGGGTACTTGTGTAGATCATCGATCGCCCGATCAGTTTAATGCGCGATAACAGAATGAGGAAGGACAGTGATTTAACTTGGGCGGTTTCACAATGTTACTACTAGTCCTGGTCGGTCGGTCGGTCGGTCCGGTGGATACAAATGTTGGTTGGTATACTTCTGCTTCATGAACTAAACAGACTGACAGTTCCGCAATCTCAAGATACAGTTCAGTGAGTGTGGATGCACGTGACTGTGAGAATACCGATTAACCAAGTGCCAAAAGCAGACCAAGGACTGACCAAGTCTTTGGACAAGGACCCTGCAGGTGTGCTCTCACGTGCATGTTGCGTGGCAAAGTGTAGGTGAAGACCGGATGCATGTACAAAATTACTGAATCTTTCTTCTTCCGCAAACTATTGTTAAATTATTAAATTACAGTTTTTTTCCATTCTAAAATTGTTGTCATCGGTTTAGTTCAACGATTTCAAAATGAACTAAGCATCTAATTTGATAGTCTAATATATTACCTTGCATATTATTCGAGGCAATGTTAAATTGTTACTCCGAAATTATACTACTACGTTCAACGACGATGACAGTTTCAACAACGACGACAATTTCAGAACATATTGAGCACATAGTTTGATAGTTTAGTATTACCCAGCTTATTATTCAAGGTGCATGCATAACAATGTAGTCGGTCGTGACTGGTCTCTTCAAACAATGCATTTTTTCACGCAGCATGCTACATATACGAAGTCCAACTGGCCATTATTTGACCCGTCACTTCCTGATATCTCCTAATCGATCGTTCAACCAATCATGCAGATAAAATCATTTGGAGCGCAAAGCTCACCAACCCCTCGTGCGGGGCAGGCGCGCACCAACCGCAGCCCGTGCGACCAAGCGACGACGACCACAAAATTTCGGCGCTTTCCTCGCAGCCAGCCACGCGAAGAATATACTACCTGCAACGCGGCACCCCTGTTGTTCATACGACCTAGCCACGCGAAGAGCAGCACAATCCTGTGCACAACGAGCTCTTCTCCAACACAAACAGCGCAAGCTCTAAACTACTAAGAAGCCGTCGCCTACCTCTGATCCTCGAATCATTTTCTGCTCAGTGCTTCGGTTGAAACTCTCTGGTCACTAGCGATGGAGTGCGAGAACGCCAACGCTGCAGATGCCAACGGCGACGCTCTGTGCATGGCCACGCCGCGCGCCGACCCGCTTAACTGGGGGAAGGGAGCGGAGGAGCTCATGGGCAGCCACCTTGACGAGGTGAAGCGGATGGTGGCGGAGTACCGCCAGCCCGTGGTGAAGATCGAGGGCGCCAGCCTCCGGATAGCGCAGGTCGCGGCGGTCGCCACCGCCGGCGAGGCCAAGGTCGAGCTCGACGAGTCCGCACGCGATCGCGTCAAGGCGAGCAGCGACTGGGTCATGAACAGCATGATGAACGGCACCGACAGCTACGGCGTCACCACCGGCTTCGGCGCCACGTCCCACCGCCGGATCAAGGAGGGCGATGTGACATCTCAAATTTTAGAACAAGTTTAAAAATACGTAATTCAAAATTTTTCTAACTTTTACTTTAATATTTTTCACTCCACTTCTCACCTTCTCTCTTCTTTCCTCTTTCAAAAGGCAAAAACCTCACTAAATTAAAACTTAGCTAACTCGTAAATTTCAAAATATTAAAATTTGAAGTGTGACAAGTGTTTGAGCTCTTTTTTTTCGTTTCGAATTATGGTTTTCGGAATTTAGAAACTTTTAACTCAAAAACCCTAGCCAAAATTAAATCAGAAATAAAAAATGAAGAGGGAAATTCGAATCAATAAAGTGGGCCAAAACCTCCTCTCCAGGCCGGCCCATTTCCCTTTTCATTTCCCTTCCCCTCGGCCTAGGTCACGCTCCCTACCTTCTTCCTCAGCACATCGCGCGCGTTGGCCGACGAGAGCAGGCCGGCTCCAGCTGGCCGTGCCGGTGAGCCGCGCCAGACAAGGGCGGTGACGGAGCCGTACACCGCCGTCCACTCTAACCCGCCGCGCCGCGCACACGGTGGGGGGGGGGGGTTTGACGGTGTTGATGTTCGGGACAAGCGGCGGCCCTTGTCGCCATGCAATTGAAGACTGGACGCCGACGTGCTGCCCTGCCGACGAGCGTGGAAGCCGCGCTGGCACCGCTAATTCTTGCCACAGTATTGACGACGCCACGCAGCAGCTCGACGATTCGAACGTGACAAAAACTTACCGCTTGACCTCGCCCAACATGGCTGCGCCGAGCTCGCTCCTCTCCGGCTATAAAGCCGTCCTGTCTCTGCACCCGCGTGTTCGCACGCCTTGCCACACTGTGTAGCAGTTAAGGACACCCCTCCCTCGTCGGATTTCCTTCTCGTCGTCGTCAATTTTGCCGTTTCCCCGAGTTCAGCCACCACCCGCCATTTCCGCTGAGCTCACCATTCCGGCGACCATCTTCCAATTCCCTGCGTGTTAGCTTCGTCTAGTCAAGCTTCTTCACCCCGAGCTAGTCCTAGTGCCAGAGAAGCTCCCCGCCAGCCTCTCCACGGTCACGCTTGTCGGCCGCCGCGCCCTTTGCGCCGTCGTATCTGGCCGATTAGATCACGTCACCACGCTCCAGGAGCTGTGAGGGATCTCGGAGCAAAGCTACGTGCCTCCGCTTGCCCTGTGTCACCCGGAACGCATCGCGCGCCTGGTCGCGTCGGCGTGTGTGACATCCCGAATTTTAGAAAAAGTCTAAAAATACGTAATTCAAAATTTTTTTTCTAACTTTCACCCTAACTATTTTCTTTGCACTTCTCACCTTTTCTTTTCCTTCCTATTTCAAAAGGTGAAAACTCCACTAAATTAAACTTATCTAAATTGAAGATTTGAAAATATTCAAATTTGAGGTGTGACAAGTGATTGAGCTCCTTTTTGTTTTTCTTTTCCGTACCGCTTGTTTTCTTGTGTTCTTAATCTCATTCCTTGAATCCTAAATACAACCAAATATCGTTAAATTTCAAATCCATTCAATTCCTTTGAACTCAATCATTTGTAATTTCAAGCCAATCGAAGTCCTTGGATTCCAAACACATCCAATTCTTTTGAACCTTTTGACCCGTCCAAATTAAATTACTCCATTCAAATAGCTATTTATCCTCCGAATTTCATAGAATAAAATCTATTCAGAATTTGAAGATAATCCTAAAATGAAAGTTGTTCATCCTGAAAAGCTCTTCAACCCTGCAAAATTTTATATTCATCGGAGCTCGGGAGGTTGACCTTTTGAGGGAAAAACAGAGTCTGCTGCTGAAATTCCGGAAAATCAGAAAAATAGAAAGAAGTCGTGGGTTCCGCCTGTCAGCGTCTTCACCTTTCTCTATCCCTATCTCCTCCTCTCCTGTCTTCTTCCTCGCGTCGCTTAGCCAGCGCACCCTCACCCGCGGCGCCACACGCACTACCACGTGCCGCGCGCACGACATCCCTGCCTCTCTCACTCTCCCGGGACCACATATCACCCCCTCCCCTGCATCGAATCGGGCTCAATTGACCTCACCTCCTCCGCTGCCGACCACCCCCATCACCGAGCGCCGCCGTAAATTCGTGCCCTCCGGCGAGCTGCTCCCCTCCCAGCGTTGAGTGCACCATCTCCATGGGCGCGCTGTTCACCTTCGTGGATGGCCCTCCACGGCGCTTCTCCGGCTTGCCTGCGACCATGTGGAGCTCCACCACGCCGCCCTCCTGCTCCTCCGCCACCTTCCGAGCCACCTTTGCCTGTCCCGCAGGCTAGCACCGTGGCCGCCGCCCTGCTCTGCCTCCACTCCACCGCCAGCGCTCGTCGTCGCCTCCCTGGCTTCCTCGAGCCCGTGGCGAGATCCAGCACGCCGCTCTGCCCTTCCTCCACCGAGGCCCTAGCCACTCTGGCCGGCTTGCCGCTGGACGCCGGCGAGGTCCACGGCGACGGGGTGGACCGGCCCTTTCCTCACGTCCTGGACAGAGGCCACGGCTTCAACATGCTGATTGGTAAAGGCTCTCTTTCAGAAAAGCCCTCCAGGTCCTTTAGATAAAAGTCCTAGGTCCAACTTCGTTTTAGGAAGTTCTACGATTTCTTGATTATTTACAGTATAGTCCTAAGCCTAAGTATTTACAGAAAGGTCCCTGCTGATCCTCTGGTAACTGCAAATTAGTCCTTGACGACCTTTCTGGTAATTACAGCATTGGCCACGTGTCCACAGACACGAACACGTCACAGTTTTCCCGTGTCCACGGACACGTCACAGTTTTCACGTGTCTCTGTGTCCACGGACACGATCGCTGTCCCCGAACTTTTCCGTGTCCACGAAAAACCCCGAACTTTCCCGTGAACCCCGAACTTTCCCGCGTCCACGAAAAACTCCGAACTTTTCGTGAACCCTGAACTTACCCATGAACCCCGAACTTTCTCGTGAACCCTGAACTTTCTGTGAACCCCGAACTTTTCTGTGAACCCCGAACTTTCCCGTGAACCCCAAACTTTCTGTGAACCCCGAACTTTTCCGTGAACCCCGAACTTTTTGTGAACCCCGAACTTTCCGTGAACCTCGAACTTTCCCGTGAACCCCGAACTTTCCGTAAACCCCGAACTTTCTATGAACCCCGAACTTTCCCGTGAACCCCGAACTTTTTCGTATCCACGAATCCCCGAACTTCCACTCTCACGTGTCCATGAATCCTCGAACTTCCACAAAACCCCGAACTTCCACTCTCACGTGTCCACGGACACGTCACAGTTCACGTGTCCACAGACACGGTCACAGTCCACATGTCTACGGACACGATCACAGCTCACATGTTCACGTGTCCACGAACACGTCATAGAACTCTGTGTCCACAGAGAAATCCCCGATTCTGAGCACCCGTGTGTCCAGAGGCCGTGGACTCAGGCCGAGCCAAGTGTCCACACAGCCTTTGCCAGTTTTCGGTCACAGACCAGCTGGCAACATCTACACGAGGTTCGTCCCCTGTTTCACGCCTGCACACACACCCGACAGCTGTGGACACATGCCGAGTAGCGAGTCCACGGGGGAGATTTCCTATTTTTTCCATCGTGAATATCTTGTTCGTCTCACCACCGCCACCCCTCAACTCCATTTTCAATGAGTTTGACACCGTTGGAACCGTTGTCTCGAGCTCAACCACCTCGAATCATCCAAACCTCAGCCAACATCCGATCTTGCTGGTTTGTTTTAATAGTAAGTCCTTCGCTGAGTTTAATCGTTGTTCCTTCTTTTGGTTTTATCATTGTTAATGCAAGTCTTTAACTATGACTCATCCTAAACATAGATTTACACTAGCTAAAGCACGCAACAACATAACATAACCTCATTATTTAGCACACCTTAGTATGCATACCCATGTTAGCGCTAAGTAATCTAGTCTAAAGTTAGAATCATACGATTAATAGTTAAATACAAATAGCTAAATATTAGAAAGTAAGTGATTACTTAGGTGGCAGCCTATAAGCATTCTGTCTTGCATTCACCCACTCATGTACCACTTGCTGGTTTTAAAAGTTTAACTATATACATTAGACTAGGTAATTGATCATTAATTACCTGGAGTAAAACACTCAGGTGGGTACACACTAGATAGTTAATGATGATAGTATGCCCATCACCGCACCAAAATTAATACCATCTACTTAGTGTAGGAATTCAATTGTGTAATATAGTCAAGGAACTAGTCACCAGAAAGCACGTTCAACACATCAGCACACGTTAGTGCACATACCACCTACTAGCACTAACGATGTAACTAGATAGTTAATAGCTAAATATTCGACCACCTACGGGCATGTTAGGAAGTAAGCATAAATTAATTAGAATACTTATGTATTTCACTTTACATCGGTACACACCGGCACACGTGCAATCTTAAGTCGCGCTCACATTCGAAACCATGATACATAGATATAAGCACAGGCCAACGATAAGTGCAAGTGCACAATATACACGGATAACTCAGGTCATGAGCCGTGACATAGAAGCACGCACAATGCACTCATGATATAGTTTAATCACTAGGTAACAATCAGAATAACTCTAATGGCCAACAAGTAGTGAATGGCCTTAAACTAAGGTCTACATAAAATGAAGTACTGTTCACAGACCTACACGTGCACATGCCTCTCCAATAGTCATGCTAGTGGGCCTCACCGCTCCTCGTAATAACTAATCACCGCATCATGCATGACCTGCCTTAGGTTTTCCTCGCAGAATTTAATTGGTTCTTGTTTGAAGTTCTTTAGATTTTATTGCTTCCTCCCGAGCCTTGTTTCTTTCGCAGTAGTTTTATTAGGCTTTTTCTTCGCGTAGATAACGTTGAGTGTAAGGAAGAGTCAAGCCTCAAGCGGAACCAGAAGGTCTACGTATGAAGAGAAGCTCGTAGATTGGGCGCAAAGCCAGAGATTGAAGATTGAGATCTTGAAGAAGAAGCTTTCAACCTCAAGCTTGAAGATTAAAGAATTTGCAGGCAAGCTGTAACCTCATATTGAACCTTTAATTTGCTAATGCTCCTATAGTGCCTATTTATTCTCCTATGCATGATATTTTGGTTTGAAACATTGTATTAGTAATAACCCTACTTGTACCTAGGTATTTATATTTATGTTAGTAACTTGTTGTATAGATATGAATACCTTCCTTGAAAACCATTGATGAAGTGTCCTTGATAACCATAGGGTTTTTTTCCTAAATAGTTTTACGGAACGGATATTACCTTGTACTAGATCTGCTTAGGACCCCATTTACGGTACTCCGCACCGCCGCACCATGTACCATTAATTTGCAAAATGAGTTGAAAGAGTTTGGTAGTGTGAGTACAAATAAAAGGGGGCGGAATTAGAATAACTGGTGCTAGGTGAAGAGGGGATGTTACTGGCCGTGGGGTGGGGCTCACCTAAGGTGATGGTGATAGGTGTGTAGGCTTTGCTGTGGTCCACCTACCGTGGATGAGGTCGTCACCTCTGTCATATAAGGACTGGTTCGTTAGCCTTCGACTTGGTAATTCCCGTGCAACCACAGAACCTATACATTTTGGACAGGACTTATGCCCTCTACGTATTCTTTTCACATCGAACCACTGGAGGGTCGGTAGTGAAGACACAAGGGAACAGGAGAAGGGCGTGAGATGACTTGCTGCCTGGCCTTCGACGGTAATTGCTCGCGTCACGGGAGCGTAAGCCTGCGGATATAGCCCCTGGTTTGGTAATACCTGGGGATTGGAGGGGACCAGAAAAAGGCGTGAATGCGGTGGATATTCACAACCCGGCTCCGGGTATGTACCGACGCGTCATCGACGGCCTAGAAAACCCCGAGGGATGGCCCTTGTTTGCACCTTGGGTGGAATCTGTGAAAAACTGCGTAGATATGGGATAGGCGTTATACAACTCTAATGATCAAGAGTAGCATAACCTGTGGGTACAGTGTACAACCTCTGCAGAGTTAAAAATCCTTTCGGATAGGCTGTTGTCACGGTATTGACATGCTACTGCTCGGGCGCCCTACGATTAGATTTTTTATACTGTCTTGATGCGTGAGTGGGTGTAGCTACCCGTGTTTTAGAAAGTGTCTGGATGGGATAGTGGAGGCCCTTCCAATTAAAACTTAGGATCTGGCGGGAACGGTTTTTACTTCCCCAGGTCCAACTTATTAAAATATGGATAATAAATGCTTTTGCTCCCCTTTTAAAATCTTCTGTAGTGAACTTTGCATAAAACTGGCTTTTTGGCAACATGGACCTTGCTGCCTCATCCTTGCTACAACCAATGTGCATCTATATTTATACCTTTACTTAGTGTTGGAGCTTGCTGAGTACCTTATGTACTCACCTGCCTGCATTTGTGGTTTTAGACAGTGAGAATCACGTAGGGGTTGTGCTGGTTTCATTCTGCTTCCCATGTCTGCTTGTGAATTTGGGCCCTGGTGTCCGCTGCCTACTCTGCTTTTAGTTGATCAACCGGTGTAGGATCGTAGAGATCCTCATGATGTGGCCACTAAAAGTCCTGTCTCAGGTTAGTTATTTCTTTCGAAGTATGCTTTCGATATACATTCTGTTGTGTTGTGCGTATCAGCTACTGATCCAGAGACTGATACATGTATCACAGTGCATCTCGGAAACGGGGTGCGCAATAGGGTGCGCTCGAGGGCGCCAGAGCACGCTCAGTGCGCGTCAGTAGCGCGCTCTAGTTTCCTGCGTTTCGGTCAGAACTTCAACCCCGAGCCCACCACACCACCACAGTGAGCTTGCACAATATTCCAGAAGCTTAGAACGTTATTTTCCAGAGGCTAGTTCGTGGTTGTGTCACCGGGAATGCGTCGGAAAGTTTGGGACGCGTTCGGGGCACACCGGGAGCGCGACCGGTATGTTCGGAACGCCTCCTGCCCTATTCCAACTAGCCGACCCTTGTCGTTGGCTCGGGTCCCTGGCTGGTGGGCCGTGAACCACACTAGTGAACTCCGCACATGTCACAGTCCAGCGGGAACTTTAGTTAGGGCATGAGCGACTTTGGTCCCATTGGACACGGTCTTCGTTCCGTGTCTAAGGGCAACGGACACAGCCCCTTCTCCGTGTCCATCACTTCGGACGCGGGCATGGCCCAGACCACGAAGACCAGCAATAATCCCCTAGCAACACAGCGCATGTGTCTACGGACACAGCCACAGCTCACGTGTCCACGAATCCCCGAACTTCCACAAAACCTTGAACTTTCACTCTCACGTGTCCACGAATCTCCGAACTTTCACAAAACCCCGAACTTTCACTTTCACGTGTCCACGGACACGTCACAGTCCACGTGTCCATGGACACGATCACAGCTCACATGTTCACGTGTCCACGAACACGTCACAGAACTCTATGTCCACGGAGAAATCCTCTATTCTAGACACCTGTGTCCAGAGGCCGTGGACACAGGCCGAACCACGTGTCCACAGGATTTTTCTCAATTCTGGACACGCAGGTGTCTAGAGGCCGTGGACACAGGTTGGGACGTGTGTCCCCGCAGCCTTTTCAAGTTTCCTGTCACAGCCTCGCGTCCACAAACACGAACACAGACTCAGTCACGTGTCCATGGGCTCGGACACTTTGTCTACCATGTGTCTCAGAGCTGGGTCACTGCCGGGCTCCACGCAAGTATCTTGAAGCCTGGACACGGCACCGACAGTGTGACCCACATCACGATCACAGATCACCGACGATGTCACAAAACGGCCGAGATCACTGGCCGAACTATGTGACCATGAGGCTGTTTCACCACTTCACGCCCGCACGTTCCAACGGTGGACACGGACTGGGCAGCGTAACTATGAGGTTGTCCTCTGATTCACACCTGCATACACCCGACAGCCGTGGACACATGCCGAGTAACGTGTCCATGTGGGATTTTCTGTTTTCTATCGTGAACACCTTGTTCGCCTCACCGCTACCACACCTCAACTTTGTTTTCAGTGACTTCGGCCCTGTTAGAACCGTTGTCTCAAACTCCACCACATCGAATCATCCAAACTCAGCCAACATCCGATCTTGCTGGTTGTTTTAATAGTAAGTTTTATTGGAGTTGGTTTTAATACATGCCTTTTATTGCGACCTATTCTTTAGCATAGCTCATACTAGATAGGTGTGCACTCCACCTTTTCAGCATGATTTTATAGCATCATTAGCATACATAAGTGCGCATATCCATGTTAGTTTTAAGTACTATAGTTTAAAGTAGAAACATATATTTAAGTAACTAATTGTTAGTTGCTGGTGATGCATGATTTTATTCTGTGATAGTACATATTAGCCACATACCACTTGCTAGCTTTAGTAGATTAATATCATAAATTAAACTAGATAATTAATCATTAAACACTTAGGATGATGCACTCATAAATGAGAGAATTAACAATAACATTAAGCTCTTCACCGCACCGTAGTTGATGTCACCTGCTTGGTGTGATAGTTTAGTTATAGATGTAAATTAAGTAAATAATTACTAGTCACCCATTAATCACCAGGGTCACCTACATATTAGGGAGTAAATATTAATTAGCCGCATATGCATTGCACTTCATGTTAGCATGCATTGATAGGGTATTATCAATTAATTATAATAATTTGGTTATGAAAATAAAATAATTAATCTCTAATCACAATAGGTTTTCATGCATATTATACTTCAATAGTGCAAGTGCCACCAGTCAGCCCCACTAGTTTAACTATAGGGATAAAATATGGTAGTAAATTACGAAACAATAGGAACCACTTGCATATGGAAGTTAGGCAACAAATAATAGCACACTGTGTACCGACTAACCCAAGTTGATGCCACCTATATACATGCATCTCGCCTATATATATATGCACTAGTGCCACAGACAAACATAGTCATAATCACATACTTATCACGCACTTGTACCCATATACATATCGGTACACTTACACACGGGACGTGCACGCTACATTGGTCGTGCAATGTCACATAGCATACTGGTATATAGAAACATTAGGAAAGCCCTAACGATGATCCAATACTCATAGTGCACCCACGTAATCATCTCAGTAATAAATAAAAGTGTTTAAAATAAATCAGAATGCATTAGTAGCCAACTCATACAAGATCTTTGTCATCTGCTTTCTTTTGGGATTTTATTTGGTTCTTATTTGGAGTTCTTTGGATTTTATTGCTTCTTCCCGAGCCTTGTTTTTTTTCGGTAGTTTTATTAGGTGTTTTCTTTCGCGTAGATAATGCTGAGTGTAAGGAAGTGTCTAAGCTTCAAGAGGAGCCAGAAGATCAGTGTGTGAAGAGAAGCTCATAGATTGAGCGCGAAGCCAGAGATTGAAAATTGAGATCTTGAAGTAGAAGCCTCTGACCTCAAGCTTGAAGATTAAAAAGTTTGCAGGTAAGCTCTAACCTCATATTAGAACCTATAATTTGCTAATGCTCCTATAGTGCCTATTTATTCTGCTATGCATAATATTTTGGTTTGAAACATTGTGTTAGTCATAATCCCACTTGTTCTTAGGTATTTATATTTATGTCAGTAATTTGCTACATAGATATGAATACCTTCCTTGAAAACCATTAACGACGTGTCTTTGATAACCATAGAGATTCTATTCCTAGATAGTTTTATAGAACGAATATTATCTTATACTAGATCTGCTTAGAGCCTCATTTACGGTGCTCTGCGCCGCCACACCATATACCATTAATTTGTAAAATAAATTAAAAGAGTTTGGTGGTGTGAGTATAAATAAAAGGGACGAGATTAGAACAACTGGTGCTAGATGAAGAGGGGATGTTTTTGGCTGTAGGGTGGGGCTCACCTGAGGTGATGGTGATAGGTGTGTAGGCTTCGCTATGGTCCACCTGCCGTAGACGAGACCGCCACCCCTGCCGTATAAAGACTGATTTGTTAGCGCTCGACATAGCAATTTCTGTACAACCACAGAACTTGTATATTTTAGGCAGACCTATTCCCTCTGTATTCTTTCCACATCGAACCACTAGAGGGTCAGTAGCGAAGACACAAGGGAACAGGAGAAGGGCGTGAGACGACTCGCTGCTTGGCCCTCGACGGTAATTGCTCACGTCATAGGAGCGTAAGCCCACGAATATAGCCTCTGGTTTGGTAATACTCGAGATTGGAGGGGACCAAGAAAAGACGTGAATGCAGTGGATATTCACGACCCGGCTCCGAGAATGTACCGACGCGTCATCGGTGGCCTGAAAAGCCCCGAGAGATGGCCCCTATTTGCACCTTGGGTAGAATCTGTGGAAAACTGCGTAGGTGTGAGATATGTGTTATATAACTCTAATGATCAGGAGTAATATATCTTGTGGGTACAGTGTATAACTTCTACAGAGTTAGAAATCCTTTTGGACAGGCCGTTGTCACGGTATTGATGTGCTATTGTTCGACTACCATATGATTAAATTTTCTATACTGCTTTGATGTGTGAGTAGGTGTAGCTACTCGTATTTTTTAAGAGTGTCTGGAGGAGATAGAGGAGCCCTTCTAGTTAAAACTTAGGAACTGACAGGAAACACCTCCTTCAGGGTTACTCCGGAATTCGCTTCAAGATCCTCGAGGGGATCGCCAAACTGCTCAACGCCAATGTCACTCCATGCCTGCCGCTCCGAGGCACTATCACGGCGTCCGGAGACCTGGTCCCCCTGTCCTACATGGCTGGCCTCGTCACCGGCCGCCAAAACTCTGTAGCAGTGGCCCCGGATGGCGGCAAGGTGAATGCGGCCGAGGCTTTCAAGATTGCTGGCATCGAAGGCGGCTTCTTCGAGTTGCAGCCAAAGGAAGGTCTTGCCATGGTGAATGGCACAGCCATCGGCTCCGGGCTCGCCTCCACGGTGCTCTTTGAGGCGAACATTCTTGCCATCCTTGCCGAAGTCCTGTCGGCCGTGTTCTGCGAGGTCATGAACGGCAAGCCAGAGTACACTGACCACCTTACACACAAGCTGAAGCACCACCCCGGACAGATTGAAGCTGCTGCCATCATGGAGCACATCCTTGAGGGTAGCTCCTACATGAAGCTCGCTAAGAAGCTCGGCGAACTCGACCCCTTGATGAAGCCTAAGCAAGACCGGTACGCGCTCCGAACGTCACCACAATGGCTTGACCCCCAGATTGAGGTTATCTGGGCCGCCACCAAGTCCATTGAGCGTGAGATCAACTCCGTCAATGACAACCCATTGATTGATGTCTCACGTGGCAAGGCAATTGACGGTGGGAACTTCCAAGGAACGCCCATCGGTGTGTCCATGGACAACACCCGCCTCGCCATTGCCGCCATTGGAAAGCTTATGTTTGCACAATTCTCAGAGTTCGTCAACGACTTCGACAACAACGGTCTGCCCTCCAACCTGTCTGGTGGACGCAACCCAAGCTTGGATTACGGCTTAAGGGAGCAGAGATTGCCATGGCCTCCTACTGCTCTGAGCTGCAGTTCCTGGGCAACCCGGTGACCAACCATGTCCAGAGTGCAGAGCAGCACAACCAAGATGTGAACTCGCTTGGTCTCATCTCCTCCAGGAAGACTGCCGAGGCCATCGACATCCTGAAGCTCATGTCCTCAACGTTCTTGATTGCCCTTTGCCAGGCTGTTGACCTGCGCCACATCGAGGAGAACGTCAAAAGCGCCGTCAAGACCTGTGTGATGACGGTGGCGAAGAAGACTCTGAGCACCAACTCCACCGGTGATCTCCACGTCGCCCGCTTCTGCGAGAAGGACATGCTCATGGAGATAGAGCGCGACGCGGTGTTCGCATACGCCGACGACCCCTGCAGTGCCAACTACCCATTGATGAAGAAGCTTCGCAACGTGCTTGTGGAATGCGCCCTCGCTAACGGCGCGGCCGAGTTCAATGCCGAGACGTCCGTGTTCGCCAAGGTCGCCCAGTTCGAGGAGGAGCTGCGCGCGGCGCTGCCCAAGGCAGTCGAGGCTGCACGTGCGGCCGTCGAGAAGGGCACCGCAGCGATTCCGAACAGGATCAAGGAGTGCCGCTCCTACCCGCTGTACCGGTTTGTGCGGGAGGAGCTCGGAACTGAGTACCTCACCGGCGAGAAGACGCGGTCGCCTGGCGAGGAGCTGAACAAGGTGCTCGTGGCCATCAACCAGGGCAAGCACATCGACCCACTGCTCGAGTGCCTCAAGGAGTGGAACGGCGAGCCGCTTCCCATCCGCTGAACTGAAAACAGAGTGGAAAAAATAATGGTGTTAAAATGTTAAAAGTCAGTGTTGTTGGTTTTTTTTTTTCGGATTGATTGCTAATGCTACTAATTGTGTAGCTGGCGATACGTTTTCACACAAGAAAAATATTGTATTTCAACCTTTTTTATGCGAAGGTTCCTTCTTGTGAAATACTAGTATATTGTTCATGTTTGTGCAAATGACACATGCTCTTACATTAGAGCGATTTGGTGAAAGGCGACTGTCGATGAACTCAATCCCCCACAATTCATATTTTTGTTCAATTGGCAACAAGGGTAGCTACTGAAATGATTCCTGCACCAATGTTAGATTAATCGAAGAGAAAAACTCATTTATTATACAATAGTAAATCAAAGTGGATAGAGCGAAGCTACTTGTAATCATCGGGTCCAATGAGACTTGCTGATTTTTGCTAATCCTAGTGTATTATGCTAATGCATTGTGTAATCACAGCATTGACATGCTATTTGTTCGGGTATCTTAGAATTAATTTTCTAGGATATCCTTGGTGTGTAAGTGATGTAAGTGTTCGTGTTTTAAAAAGTGCCTGGTTGATATAGTGGAGACTTTTTTAGTTAAAATTTGGAAACTGACGAGAATAGTTTATGCTCTCTCAGGTCTAATCTACTTAAAATATAGACAACAAATGTGTTTACTCTCTTTTAAAAATCTTCTGTAGTGAACTCTACATAAAAACTGGCTTATCGCAAAAATTAAACCCTGTAGCCTCATCTTTACTACAACCAAATATGCATCTAAAATATATACTCTTGCCTAGTGTTAGAGCTTGCTGAGTACCTTATATACTCACATGTTTGCATTTGTGGTTTTAGACAGAGAGAACCGCGTAGGTGATGATGTGCTGAGTTTACGTTCTGCTTCTTAAGTCTGCTTGTAGATTTGGGTTTTGGTGTTACATTGCTTACTTCGCTTTTGGTTGGCTGACCGGTGTTGGATCATAGAGATCCTCACTGTGAGCCGCAAAAAGTTTTGTCTCATGTATCTATTTTCTTTTTAAAGTATGCTTTGAATACACATTCTGTTGTTTATATGCGTATCAGCTACTGATCCAGAGACTGATACGTGTTGCACAGTACATTCCGAAAATGGGGTGCCATAGGGTGGAGCTCTTTCAAGCTTCCCTTGTAACTACCTGGGACTTCATCTTCATTTTAGAAAACTCTCCATAACCAACATTCAACCTCTAGTCTAGAAGATTGCTGACAGGCTTCCATGTTGGAAAAGAAGTTTCTGTCTTACTCAGGAAGAGAGATCTTTGTGAAATCGGTGCTGACGGCTATACCAATTTTTTTCCTATCAGTCTTCAAATTACTAAGGTGGGCTATCAGAAAATTGATAGTTTCAGAAGAAGCTTCCATTGGAGGGGGACTAATCCTGACAACATCAAAGGAGGACATTGTTTAGTTAATTGAAAATTTTGTACTAGACAAAAAAAAAATGGGGAGATCTGGGGATTAAAGACATTGAAAAATTCAATAGAGCCCTGAGGCTGAGATGGCTCTGGTTTAACTGGAACACTTA
Organism: Zoysia matrella; assembly: GCA_001602295.1. Classification (NCBI taxonomy): domain Eukaryota; kingdom Viridiplantae; phylum Streptophyta; class Magnoliopsida; order Poales; family Poaceae; genus Zoysia; species Zoysia matrella. The sequence goes on from BCLG01002260.1 coordinate 40,036, forward strand.
TGAAAGGCCATGGAAGCACCTCCTTAAAGTTGAAGACCCCATGGAGAGGCAACTTTTCTTTAACTCTACCTTTATTATCATTGGAAATGGTCAGAACACACCATTCTGGGAAGCAAAATGGTTGAATGGTATGGCACCTAAAGATCTGGCGCCTAATCTTTTTCAAGTGGCAAGATTTAAATATAGAAATGTCAGAACTGAGCTCCATAATCTTAACTGGGCAAGGAATTTAAGACACATTAATAGCACCATTCTCCTGGAAGAGTTTACACTCTTATTCATGGCCCTTGAACCAATCTCCCTTACCTCTGAACCAGATGAGATCAAATGGAGATGGACTGCAAACCAGCAATTCTCAGTGTTCTCAGCCTACCTTTTATTAGGCCTCCTAGGCGCACACACACGCCGCTGGGTTTATTCCCAACAATCTCCCCCTAAAACCAGCGCCCTTGTCTTGCACTCACAGGAGCGTCGGTTCCTTGTCGGCGCTAGCAAGCAGGGCCTCCTCCTTCTTCGGCTTGCGGCAGTCCCGAGCAAAACGGCCACAAACGCCGCAATTGAAGCACCTCTGGATTGACGACTTGGGTTTCTACCGAGCCTGCCACTCGGCCACCGTGAGCAGGAGCTGGTCATCACGCCGTTCGCCGCCGGCATGTGTGCGCCACCGGGAATGCTCGTCGAATGCCTTTAGCCTACTAAGCGCCTCCTCGAACGCCATCATCTCGACGTCTTAGAATTGTTCGATCCCGGCCACCGCAGGAAACAGCCGATCGGGGACGGTGTCGAGGAGCTTCTTCACCATGGCGGCGTCGTTGAGAGTCGAGCCAAGGCTGGTGTACCTCGCCGCCATGCCACTGATCTGGGCGGCGTAGTCGTCCAGCAGCTCCCCCTCCGTCATGCATAGCTTGTCGAACTCGCCCTTGAGAGTTGCAAGGCGAGCCGCCTTGACGCAATCAGCGCCGACAAACCTCGTCTTGAGGCTGTCCCATACCTCCTTCGCCGTCGTCTTCGTCGAGACTTGCATGAGGATGTCCTCCGACAATGCTTGGAGAAGTTGTGCCCTCGTCGTCTTGTTCTTCCGCTCGTCCACCGCCACACCTTTCGCAGGAGACACCACCTCCCAGAGACCCTGTGCATCAAGGATTACCTCCACCTTGATCGCCCACACCGTGTAGTTCGCTGGCGTGAGTACCGGGTAGGACAGCGACACCATGCTCCCCTCGGCACCGTGAGGGACCATCGCCATGGCCACAGGAAGGAACTTGACGCTCGGATACCAATTGTTAGGCCTCCTAGGTGCACACACGCACTTGAATGCTCAAGAACAGAGGCAGCGGGAGGAGGAAGATGAACAGTAGCACAAACTCACTGTTGATGGCGACGGACGCCTGCAGCGCACACACCCTGAAGTTTTTCTTCCTTTTCTACAAACGAGCGGTACAGTAGGTTTTATAACTGGGCTGACGCCGGTAGAACGAACTCCACGCTGCCCCCACTCTGCCACTCTATCCGCATGCTCCGGTCGCGCGCACGATGCGCACCAACGCGCATGACGCGGCTGCCTCCAACAGATTGCAACGGCCCCTACTGCATGCAGCTCCTCCATGCTACATACGCGGCAAGCTGCAGACCGACTCAAACGCACGCACGCCCCACAACTCGGATCACCACATGATCAGCACACGACGCGCTCACGCCACCAGCAACGCACACACACACGCCGCTGGGTTTATTCCCAACACCTTTGTCAATTCCATGGAGCTATGGTGCACTTCCCTGCAACTAAAATCTGGCGAGCCCAGGTAGAGCCTAAATGCAAATTTTTTGCCTGGTTGGTACTTCATGATAGAGTACTAACAGCTGATAATATGGCAAAACAAAAACTGGCCCTGCAATAGCTATTGCACATTATGTTTCTGCCATAACGAGACCACATCTCATCTTTTGACTGATTGCAATTATACAGAGGCAACTTGGGATGTGGTAGCAGCTAAGTTCAGCCTTCCGGCTTATGCTATTATGAGACATCAAAGAGGACCTGAAATTTGGACTCAATTCTTGCTTGGCACAGGAAGAGAGAAAAGAATTGGAAAATTGGGATCCTTTTCAGGTTCTGGTGGCATTTGTGGAAAAAGAGGAATAGAAGAACTTTTGACAACAAAGGGCTATCAGTTCCGGTTGTGTCATTTATGACCATAGATGAAACGTTTTTCTTCAGGAAAGCATCAGATTTGGAACCTCTATGTGACAGATCGCCTCACAGAAGAGATGATCCATCGACCACAGGATCATATCGGGTGTCACTCGGCGAAGCGAGGACTAACAGTATAACTCAAACACGATAAAATATACTACAAACTGTTACTTAAGTTTATAAAACCAAAATTTTTGAAAGCGCGGAAGCAATAACTTGAATTAGGATCTCCTAGAGACTATGCATAAGATGCCATCGAGCCCATACGATGCATCTTTTAGCAGCACACAAACAGCAGCGGCGAGCAGGGCTCCCAACGGATATAGCTACCTTTGAGGTTGCTTCTACCAGTTGGTCCAATGGAGGGAGAGAGAAACCACCTGCACAAAACCACAGAGAGCCAAGCCCTGAGCATTCAAATGCTCAGCAAGTCTTACCCGAAACCTGGTCAACTACAGCCAACTCTAAGGATATGATGAGGCTGACTCATATGGGATGGCCATTTGCAAAATCAGCGCTCGTATAGGAAATCCTTATCTTAAAATTTTAGTGGTAGATTAAGTTCACAGAAGGTAAATTTAGTTTGCTCTATAACTATATCAAACATGGTTACCAAGCAATTGACTATGAACTAAACAAACATTTCATATTATTGATTAGGTTTACGTATTGCCTCTGTTCCCAATTAACTGTCATTTGAAATAGGAAAGGGTGCATTCGGAGTAGAGAATGTGCAGTGAAAAGTGATAGAGATGTGAGCGAAAGTGTTTTGGTAGAACTGGCAATTATTTGGGAACAAAGAGAATACATTATTACTACGACATAACGCAGTAAACAAGCAATACTCGTTACTGTGAGGGGCAACGATTATAATCAATTTACACCAGCTGAGAAAACCCGAAGTACACGACACGTACGCGCTTCCTAGAAGCCGCACGTGGCCACCTTTCACAACAATTTCATATGGTCGGCCCGAGGCCTACTCTCAAGCACATGGTCCTCCATGCGATCACCACGCCAGGTGCATCCATAGTTAGATCTAAGGCTTTTCTCTACTACCCCACCGAAAGAGTGGTAGGGAGACGTCCAACCACTACGGTATCGAGCTACATCAGTTTTCTGGGTCTCGTGTCCCCAGTATGTATTCGGTATTGTTCAAACTTGCTCAACAGGGCCACACTCGAATCAGTCCTTAACCGACATAGACGGGGCTACCACCGCGAAGGCCTAGCCTTCTCAAACCCTCCTATACTCTATCCCAGCTCGGTCTCAGGTTTATTCAAATGTGGGATAAAGTCTAACTTATAATTTCGCGAGTGAGGTTTCTCATTCACTCGACTTCTACCGTTGATTAGAACTCATAGCTTAGCTCTACATCAAGTTAACTGTACCAATATATACTCAATAAGGGTAATTGGTACTATCATGCATTCTAAGGTTCTAAATAACTCCTACAACTTAATACACAATACATTAGCTATACAATATATAGTGATAAAAATAAAATTTAAAATAGAGTTAATGCATCGGGGCTTGCTCACAGTTAGCTTCCTTTGCTAAAGGAACGACTTCACGCTCCCCTTTGGATGGGTTGGGTCTTAACATGAAAGATATGTAAAGAAAAAGATTATAATGGTGTTTAACTTTAAATAAAATCACATGCGATGACAACTTTTTATTTTCAAAAGACACAATTTTAGTTGCAAAACTTCTTTAAAATGTAGAAACATAAAATATAACTCAAGTTGTTCATAAAATCAGAAAGGTCATAAAATAATTTTTGAGAAAATTTCAAGATTTATTGAAGTCAAATGGATTTATAATAGATTAAATACAATTTAAGCAACATAAATCATTTTAAAAAATTATTTTGAAGAAAATAAAATATGGAACTATTCTAAAACAGAGAGTTTGACTAAAGGAACGAAAAAGTAAAATTTTCAAGTTTTTATCATGCCAAGGAATATCGATAATGCATTAATGAATTATTTAGTGATTTGAATTATTTAAATTAATTTTATGCCCAAACTAAAAAATTGTTAGCTTCAGAAAATAGTTCTAGCTAATAGGATCCTAACAAAATTTATTTTGCATTTTTACGAGATAATATGAAGTTTCTATGATTTTTACAAGATTTAACGAATTTCTGAGCAATAAATAAATCAATTCGCAAAATAATGAAATTCCAGCCCGCTGGGATTCCGCCACACAGATGGCCACAGGTTTGGCACAAAAGATCCCACACGGCCACTCGGGATCCCGGCTGAGCGGAAAGCTCCACGGTGGGCCGGCCATGGTGGTAGTTCGCCGGCGTGTGGCAGCGCCTCGCCGCGGCGACCAAACTACGACCTTTCTTGCACTAACACAACCACACAGACACAAGGAGTTCAGTGGGGAGCTCACCGGAAAAAGGCCGACGGCGTGCGATGGCGAAGGTCGACGTTCGGCGAGGTACTGCGGATGGCTCGGGTGACAAAACTTCGAGCCGTTTGCTCCTATAGCTTCATTGGGTTATGAAGAAGAGCGGCATGGGTGTTGTTGACGTAGAAAGAGGCCGGAAGGGGGTCGTCACCAGTGAGGGGGGCGCGACCTCCATGGACGCTGGCGACAAAACTTCGATTAGTATAAAAATCTCGACCGAATCAAAGGATAACAAGTTTAGATGGAGTCCTCATACCCTTTAACACCTGCAGGCCCGAGGAATTGAAGGACTTCAACCGGAAAGGTGCCGGATTTCGCTGGTACAGTAGAGGCGGTTTGAACTCGCGATTTGGGGAGAAGATGAAATCCAAGGTCAATCGATGGGGGATTTGGACGGGGATGTTGAGGCTTTGCAAGAGGAGGTGGTGGGGGTTCGACTGGGCTATTTTTTTGGAACAGATCGCGGCGCGGTGAGGTGCTGTGGAACAGCTCTGCAGTGGAGCAGCCATGGCAGCGACGTGCTGCTGTTGTTTCACGACCAAGAAGCAAAAAATGAGGGAGAGAAAGAGGTGGAGTGGGGGGGCTCGGCCTGGGGTAGTGAAGGCTCGACAGAGGGTTAGGAACACGTTCACCGCGTCGTGTCTCTCATGCACAGGAGGGCGCGTAGGAGATGGCACCTGGCGCGCTCGTGGCAGCCAGAGGTAGAAGAAGGTGGGGTGGCCGACTGACAGGTGGGTCCCGCGGAGATTTCTCAATTTCCGGATTTTTGTGAGTTTCTGCGCAGCGTTTTAATTTTGCTTTGAAACCACCGTTCTCGAGCTCGGATAAAAATGAAATTTTGTAGGGTGCTTGAAAACTTCACAAGAAACAACTTTTATTTTGGGCCCAAGTTCAAAATCGAAACACATTTTATTCTATAAAATTCTTAAAATAGGCAATCTTTGTTAAAAGAAATATTTCATTTGGGCCATTTAACTTTCAAATAAAATTTTACAAAAATCACCTAAATTCAAGTATTCATAATACCTTTCAAATAGAAATTTTACAACTTTTATTTGAAAATAAAATTTTTAGCTTTCTTTTGAAATTTGAATTCAAAAGCTTTTGAAATTTTATACTACTCATTTTATTTCTTTTGAGCTCGGTTCTGAAATTTCAAAATCAAACAACTTGCTTTTTTGCTTTGAAAAATGTGGTATGTCACACTCTGTAGCTCTCTGTTTTTCATCTGTTTTGCTTTTGCTTTCCTGGTGGTTGTGACGCCTTGCTTCAGGCCTGGCTGTTGAGGTCGAGTTAGAATTTGTACCCCTAGCCTGTAATTTGTTTGCCCTTCTCGCGTCTTAATGAACGGCAGTGCTCCTGCCACTTTTTCAAAAAGAAAATAATAATTGAACGAGGAAAATCATCTTTCTTTTATCACTTTGGTCGCAAGGTTGGGAGGAGGCAGCAGGTGGTTCTTCCTGCTTTCCGTGAATGCAAGCAAAGGCAATCTGGAGCGAGCAACCAGCTAAATTATTCCGGTGGTTCGGTGAGACTCAGACCTCACACCAGTCAGCCGTGCGGGCCTCTGAATTTCAGGCCCTACCGGAAAAGAGGCGCTCTCATGAATGATAGTCAGTCGGGTGTTGAATAAAATCAAAGCTTTCAAATCACGAGTTGCACTAAATTATTATTATTCCTCCAACGATTTTCTATTTTTTTAAGACAAAAGGCAACAAAGTGCCCTGCTTCCAGCGAAAGCATAAAAAGTAGGGTTACCAGTCTCTGTTAATGAGAGCAAAAATCATCTTAAGAGATGCAGACCACAACTAAAGCACCATTACATCTTAAAACCACCGAAGTTGATTCATAAAAAACAGTCATCTTATTCGACAACTTATACACCTTTTCGACAACTTTTAGAGAAAATCTTAAAGTCCACATAACAGACTTGTACACTAGTGGCCCAACATTGGTAAGGTAGGAGTTGAATTGGGCTGCTTGCGTGTGATGTCCGGATACAGATTTAGCCTGCATTTGATTCTAGGCCAAGATTTGGGAAGGCCCAAGAAAAATAGGCTTGCATGCTAACAAACACCCCCGTCCAACAATCAATTAAAGGCCCGTTATACTTCTGCCTAATTTTTTATACATTTTAGGAGTTGAAGATGATTATTTAAAAGATGAAGAACATAGATAGTGAACAGGAAACTAGAAGATATGGTGGAGAGATAGAGAGTTGTATTTAAAAAGTGAAAATTACATTTTTTTTTGTTAGATATATTTAAAAAATTTAAATGACAATTTTTGGGGACTGAGGGTATACATTATGATAACGAAACAAAAAGCATCTCAACTTTTGCATACCCAAGCAAAAGTACGTGCACCGGGACTAGGAAAAGATTACATGAAAATATCATCAGAGGTAGGAAATAGTTGCTTGATATAGGAGACAATTCGATCATTTGATGATCAGTCGTCCTCGTCCAATGTGAAATCCGGCTCCATGGGCTTCTTGATCACTGCCTTGCCGTCGCAGCTTTGCCGGCGGCACCTCATGCTACCCCCATTCCGCGCCTCTCCGCCCTGGCGCGCCCTGAGGTCCATGGACGCGCGGCGCCGCTTGTGCCGGCGCCAGGCGGCCTGGATGAAGCACGCGGCCCAGGTGCGCCACTGGTGGGAGTAGAACCGGAACCTGTGGCGGATGCGAGCACTGTGCAGTCGGCGGAACTGCGTGGCCACGAAGCGCAGGTCGTCGGCGACGAGCGCGAACGCCTCGACCTCGGTGACGGCGCGCACGGTGCGCGTGGACTGCGGCAGCGACGCCGCGGGCCGCGGATTCAGCGCCCACGTCAGGAGCTCCTCCCCGCAGAACTCCCCGGCGCCGATGCGGCACGAGTTGAAGAATCCGGACCGCCCGCCCTGCGTCGTGAACGAGTCGAGGTAGCCGCGGATGATGAAGAGCATCGAGTCCACGGGGTCCAGCTCCCGCACCAGGCGCGTGCCCCGCGTGTACAGCGCCGGCCGCAGCCGCTCGCAGATCGCCTCCAGCATCCGCTCGTCCATCTCGTCGAACAGTGGCACCTGCATTCTTGTTCCGTCAGCTGATCATTGAAATTTGACTTGGACGTATCGAAGCCCCACATGCGTAATGCCGTGTGACTGAACACGCACCCTTCGAACGAGGTCGAGGCAAAGGTGGCGCTTGATGTCGCGGCGGATGTCCATGGGGAGGTCCTTGAGCAGGGCCTCCTCGTCGACGCCGCGAGTGGCGACCCACTTGTACTGGTGGTACCGCCTCACGCACTGCTTCAGCGGCTGCGGAATCTGCCGGTGGTTCATCCACCGTTCCATGTCCGTCCGCTTCGACCGCCACTCCTCCAGCCGCACCATCGTTGCCTGGAGATAAGACTGTTGATCCGAGACAGACGAACACACGTCGATCAGGTTATTTAAAGATTTCCGCGGCAACGGCTTTCCGCCTTGTTTGATGAACAGAGCTACTAGCTTACTTGCATGTTTCCAATTAGCAGGCCAAACAGCACCAACCCAAGGACGCCAATGACGATCGCGAATGTTATTTCTCCGATGAACATGCTCGTCGACAGGTTCTGGCCTAAACAACTGTCCATTTTTGAAGAGCAGATGATTTTGACCTCAATGTTTATGTAATTTACTTGGGACATTAACAGAAACCAGTGATTGGAATTCGCTTGCCTCAGGTTCTTCAGCCCCCACCAGAAGCAGTAGAAGTACTTCTGCGTGAAGGACGAGGACGTCAGCTTGGTATCCAGCGCCTCCGCGTAGATCCCGAACGGGTAGAACCCGTTGCCTGACGTGCACATCCGCGTGATGTTGCTCATCTCGTACCAGATCGTCCTGTTGCTGCTCACTGTGTTGCAGTCGAAGTACATGGTCTGGCACGACGGGCTCTCGAGGCGGCACGCCTCGCGCCAGCACGACTCCTGCCTCTGCACCGAGAAGAGATACCACAACGCTCCCACAACCTGCATTTCATCCGTCCAAAATATTGTTCATGCATCTGTATGATCATAGTAGAAATCAATGGAGATCACAAAAAGGTCAAACGTACATGGCTTGCGAGCATGTAGAGTATCAGGTTGTACGCGGCTCCGGCCCACGCCGTCTCCGTCATGACCCCGGTCGCCATGACGATCTGCCTCGACAGCGGGAAGATTTGGAACAGCCGCGGGAGGTACTGGAAGATGATGCTGAACCGAAGGATGTTCTTCCGGTTGGCCGTCGCGGACTCCTTCATCTTTGGTATGACAATCCAGATCACAAACTGGCATGCGTTCCAAGAAGCATCATAAATATCGTTGACTGAGCATTGTTGCAAATAAACAGCTGGAACTCGTCATATTTTTGTTCAAACAATTAAAATACCTGCGGCAGCGGCAGCGCGGTGACGAGATCGAACCAAAAGGTCCTTGAAAGGTACCTCCTGGCGATCTTGTGAGGCTGAATGACGAGCTCCCCTCTCCCAAACACGCGCGACGACGGCGCGATGAAGGCGGTGCGGAAGCGGACGAGGATGTGCGCGGCGTAGAGCAGGTCCAGCAGCGACCGGATCATGGAGAGCGTCAGCCCCAGGGAGTACTTGAACTCGATGCACATGTTCTGCTGCGTGCCCGTCAGGTACAGGAACATCGGGTCCACGAACAGCGACAGCAGGCAGGCAGTGAGGAAGATCTTGTGCCACAGGTTGATCAGGTGCCCGCGCGGGTCGAAGAAGAAGCTGCTGCCGGAGTAGATCAGGGAGTCCAGCTCCTCCGAGAAGGCGCGCGACAGCACGCGGTCCCTGAGCGTCGGGTTCCGGCAGGGCTTCTCCAAGCACCCGCCCCGGAAACCCAGCCGGCATCTCCTCGGATCGTGAGCCTTGCTCTGCTTCCTGCTGGATAGGTGGTTCTCCAAAGGGCTGGT
>BCLG01002260.1:71974-82017 GCA_001602295.1 Zoysia matrella
CCCGCCCACCCGCCTCACTACTTAAGCACCCCGCCCCCCTCCTTTCTCCTCAGGAAGAGCATTAGCTTTCCACACAGCTCTTCTTCTACAACACCGGCACGCAAGTAGCAGCCTAGCCGCTGTCTGCTGGTGCTAGTGTACCACTACTATTCGGCAGCTTTGTATTTCTCGCCTTTCGATCCCCCCAGCTAAAAGATACAGTTTCTCTAGATACTTTGTTGCAACAACGGCAATGGAGTGCGAGACCGGCCTCGTCCGCTCCCTTCACGGCGACGGGCTGTGCATGTCGTCATCAGCGGCTCCGCGCGCCGCCGATCCCCTGAACTGGGGCAAGGCCGCGGAGGACCTGTCCGGGAGCCACCTGGACGAGGTGAAGCGGATGGTGGCGGAGTTCCGCGACCCCGTGGTGACGATCCAGGGCGCGAGCCTGAGCATCGCGCAGGTGGCCGCCGTGGCCGTCAACGCCGGCGAGGCCCGCGTGGAGCTGGACGAGTCGGCGCGCGCGCGAGTCAAGGCCAGCAGTGACTGGGTCATGGACAGCATGACGAAGGGCACCGACAGCTACGGCGTCACCACCGGGTTCGGGGCCACCTCCCACCGACGCACCAAGGAGGGCGGCGCGCTCCAGAGGGAGCTCATCAGGTGAGATTATCACTCTTTTTTTCTCGCATCAGTTTTGATTAGTTATTAGTACTAGTACTAGTTGATAGCAGTAGATGATCCCAGCGAATTGCGAGGTCGTTCGTTCACGAGATCCTGCGCCTGCAATGCATGTGCACCGGTAGTAGTTTACTTTCACTCCACGGGATTCCATCAGTTTCGAAGCAATAAAGATTCTTTTCAAGATGCTGTTAGCTAGGTGGTTGGCGGCTTCATCAGCAGTATTAGCTGCTAGTATTGCTCTGTTTTGAGACATAGACACACAGGACGGGCGTGACAACCGAATACGGTACTGGTAGGAAGGGAATCACTGGCACGGACCTAGTAATAGTAGCGCAGAAGAACTGAACACGGATCAGCCGGCACGAGCGGGTGGACGCAATCACTGGTCCGCAGCACATGGCAAGTTGCCAACACCGCAGCCCAAAGTTCGTCGGGCCATCCTAGTCCCCTCCCCACCCATGGTACAGCGAAGCCGCTGGCTCGCCAGACGACAGCTCGGTGGGCACGCGGAAACCCCGCAGTTCCCGGTACTCCCTTGCTCCTGATGGCGAGATTGGCCGGCGCGTCGGCGGCCGGAGCGCATATTTCGCGGGTAGAAAAGAAAGGAAATTCGTATTCGATTTCTGGCGGGTATCCGGGATCTCGAGGAACGGAGACGGTGCCGCTGGCGTGGCCGTTTTGACTCGGCCAACACCACGCGAGTCGAGTCTGTCTCTTGGTTAGGTCTGTTTGCTTGAGCTCACGTCGATCCGGCGGGGACACCGGCCGGAGGCCGGAGCGGTTGTTACGGCGTGGGCTTCCTCCCACGGAAGGGACGTGGAATGGTTGGTACTGGTACTGTGTTGTACTCTATCCGGGAAGCTTCGGTAGACTTCGGCAGATAAGGTTGCGACATCGCCTTCTATTCTTGTCAAACACAGGCTGGAAAAATGAGATACTTTAGTTGCACCGACAGCTCTGCTTCTCTGTTATGGGACGGTAACAAAATATTTATTAAGGGCTGGCTACACGAACACGGTCTCTGAAAAAAAAAACACATACGCAGAGACACGTCTGACTACGTAGCTTCCAAATCTGATGGGGTGTACCTACCATGTATCAAGACTTGGTCCGTAGAGTTCATTGTCATAGGAAACATATACTTAGCGTTAAGCTTACTCATAATATAACCAGAAACTGCGCCGAAACCCTGTTCCATTATCTAAAAATAATAATCCGAAACTGCTGTGTCGGCAAAGTTTTTATCCCTTAGTGTCTGTCCATTTCTACGGAGTAGAAGAATGCAAACTCTGACCAAGTATACAGATACCGCTCACAACTCCGAACTGACATCTGTACTGCCATTCTCCGTTTGACAGATTCCTCAACGCCGGAGCGTTCGGCACCGGCAACGACGGTTATGTTCTGCCGGCGGAGGCCACCCGCGCCGCGATGCTCGTGCGGATCAACACGCTCCTGCAGGGCTACTCCGGCATCCGCTTCGAGATCCTCGAGGCCATCGCCAAGCTGCTCAACGCGAACGTCACGCCGTGCCTGCCGCTCCGCGGCACGATCACCGCGTCGGGCGACCTGGTCCCTTTGTCCTACATAGCCGGCCTCATCACCGGCCGCCAGAACGCCGCCGCGGTGGCACCCGATGGCAGCAAGGTGAACGCGGCCGAGGCGTTCAAGATCGCCGGCATTGAGCACGGGTTCTTCGAGCTGCAGCCCAAGGAAGGACTCGCCATGGTGAATGGCACGGCCGTGGGCTCTGGTCTTGCTTCGACCGTGCTCTTTGAGGCGAATGTTATTGCCGTCCTTGCTGAGGTCATGTCTGCGGTGTTCTGTGAGGTTATGAACGGCAAACCGGAGTACACCGACCACCTCACCCACAAGCTGAAGCACCACCCGGGACAGATCGAGGCGGCCGCTATCATGGAGCACATCTTGGAAGGCAGCTCCTACATGAAGCTTGCTAAGAAGCTCGGCGAGCTCGACCCATTGATGAAGCCGAAGCAGGACAGATACGCGCTCCGCACGTCGCCGCAGTGGCTCGGCCCGCAGATCGAAGTCATCCGCTTCGCCACCAAGTCGATCGAGCGTGAGATCAACTCCGTCAACGACAACCCGCTCATCGACGTCTCCCGTGGCAAGGCTCTCCACGGCGGCAACTTCCAGGGTACGCCCATTGGTGTGTCCATGGACAACACCCGGCTCACCCTTGCTGCCATCGGCAAGCTCATGTTCGCGCAGTTCTCCGAGCTCGTGAACGACTTCTACAACAATGGCCTTCCCTCCAACCTTTCTGGTGGCCGAAACCCAAGCTTGGACTATGGTTTCAAGGGTGCTGAAATCGCCATGGCCTCGTACTGCTCCGAGCTCCAGTTCTTGGCCAACCCGGTGACCAACCATGTCCAGAGCGCGGAGCAGCACAACCAGGACGTGAACTCGCTCGGACTCATCTCCTCCAGGAAGACTGCGGAGGCCATCGACATCCTGAAGCTCATGTCCTCCACGTACCTGATCGCCCTGTGCCAGGCTATCGACCTGCGCCACCTCGAGGAGAACATGAAGACCGCGGTGAAGAACTGTGTCATGCAGATCGCCAAGAAATCCCTGAGCCTGAACACCATGGGCGGCCTCCATGTAGCGCGCTTCTGCGAGAAGGACCTGGTCACCGCGATCGACCGCGAGGCGGTGTTCGCGTACGCGGACGACCCCTGCAGCCCCAACTACCCGCTGATGCAGAAGCTCCGCGCGGTGCTTATCGAGCACGCTCTCGCCAACGGCGAAGCCGAGCGCGTCGTGGAGACGTCCATCTTCGCCAAGGTGGCCGAGTTCGAGCAGCAGATCCGCGCGGCGATGCCCAAGGAGATCGAGGCCGCGCGCGCAGCCGTGGAGAACGGCACCCCACTGGTTCCGAACAGGATCAAGGAGTGCCGGTCGTACCCGCTTTATCGGTTCGTCCGCGAGGAGCTCGGCACCGAGTACCTGACTGGCGAGAAGACCCGGTCACCCGGCGAGGAGCTGAACAAGGTGCTCGTGGCCATGAACCAGCGCAAGCACATCGACCCACTGCTCGAGTGCCTCAAGGAGTGGAACGGCGAGCCCCTGCCGCTCTGCTGACGTACAGAAGACGAGTGAAGACACGGTATACAGAAGAAAAAATACAGAAGCTCACCAAAGAGCATTTCAAGTTTCCTGTGTAGCTGGTAATGATACTCTGATTACGTTCCCTTTGTAGCAAAGTCGATTGCGAGTGTTGTTGTGTCCTGCTGCTGCGACGCCATAGCCAGCAAGATGTGCGCATGGCCTGGGCACGCAGCAGCTGAAAACTTTTTCCATGTTTTAACATGTAAGTTGGGGGTAAAGTAAATTATTTTGTTCTTCTACGGTGCATTAGAATATCGTTACTCTGAGATTCCTACTGCCGACAATTTAGAGAATTTTCGTTCTCTTCAGTCCTGTTATGTCGTGTCCTGAACTTCCGATCGATGATTGTCTCCTTCTGGAACAAGGACAGAATGATGCAATGGCGTGCAAGAGATGCCCATGTTTTGAGGTTGGCACGGGTGGCTGTCGTACTTTCGCTGGAGCCAACTACTACTCGTTGAATTCATCAACTTGCATGGATGATTGGATTGTTACAAACTCATCAGCCTTACCTACCACGTTGCAAAATTGCTAGGTGCATTGTTTTCCGAGTTTCTGAAGATTCAGTAGTTACGTACGTACTCCCTGGCACGTAGTCGCGCTCACATCCTCGCTCCCGTGAAGCCTAAAATTCAGAGAGTTACTATAGCAAGATTTATATATGCCCAAAACCATCCAATCAAAAATAGACGGCTTCAGGTCAACTGCTACAGTTCTTGTAAACATTAAATATATCTACAGTAACTGCGAGCATCGTTCTCTAATCTGCTGCTACAGTGTTTTGCTGCAGTGCCCCAGCCGAGAACTGTTCATCACCTCTCGATTTTACCGTTTACTACAATTCTCTGCATGGAACACGTAACAGCAGAGGATATAGATCCCAGTAGTCCTCACAGTTTCTGAAAATTCAGAATGGAAACAGAGGGGCAGCTTTACTACCTTTAAATCACTCCGCCAAACCGGTTTTGTTTCTAGAATTCTAGCTAAGCAGCTGTACCTTAATTCAACCCAACTTTTTCTTTCATTTTTCCTTCGATCCGCTTAATTACCTCACGATCAGTTCAAAGGAAATTCGAGGATCAGAAATGTCCTGTCTGCGTGTCAAACTCACACTAGTACATGATAGATCGTCCACCGTACAATTATGCAGAAGGGGAAGAACCAAAGTTCTTTGCTGCATGTGACTACGCACTCGATCATGAGTTGAGACCTTCCCTGGGTTACACTCAATTATATATGTTGATCAGTTTTATCTCATAACATGTCAACATGCCTTGTGTGCTTGCACCTCTGGCTTTGCTGTAGGCTCCATTCATGATGAGTCCTTGTTGATAGGCCTCCATCGTGACAGCTAACGCCCAACGCAGATTAGTACTACTACTACAAGAGATTCCACCAACAGTGTGAAGACTTCGTCGTTCTCATCTTTTTCTTCTGGCTGATGCGTGATAGGCATTATAGATGAACAGAGCGCAGCTGCTCATAACCAACAGACTGTAGCGAAGGACAAATTAACCGCCATTTTTCTTGATTATTTTGCCGCGTGTGCCGTGATCCGGCCGCAAAGCTTCCATATTGAATTCCCAACTGCAAGTACAAGCAAAAGGACCACACTGATCTGATCATTGCTTCAACTCTCACAAGTCACAAACTAAATATCTTGTCCCCCTGTCTCTGCCTGAGCCTCATCGTTGGTACTTCGTTGCCATTCCAAACACCTCCTCTGCAGCGAAAATCCAACGAAGTCTGAGAGTTCATAGGGTAGCAGTAGCCACGGACCATTGGCGAAGCATGCTTCTGTTCGTCATGTAGTAGGACGCCGTAAACAGAATGCTTGCCTACTTCTTCAAGCAGCAGCAGCAGCAGTAGCAGCAGTAGTAGACGCAGTCCGAGAACTGAGATCGGGCAGTAGCCGTCGGTGAGAAGGACACGCATTCTGGTTGACCTAAACCTTGGAGCGACATGGATCGTCCTGCAGTCAGCAGCGGCAATGTTCGTTCCAACCACTGGAACGGGGGGCATGCAGTGAGTGTGCAAGTTCTACTACCATACTTCTACGACTACCAGCAAAGGATGCGACGAAGTCCTAACTGACATGCTCCTTTGTTGGCTTGCAGTTGCAGGTCTTGTTTGGTTCCTCCAAAAGTCCAACATGTGTTGTTGCAACGGATGTGTGATTGACTTCAGAAAGAGAAGGAGCTACGGTCGATGAAGCAGCTGTGTATTCAGAGCGAGCAACTGGCCACGTGTAACGAACGAGACGGGCGTGCTACGTATGCGCGCCATCAGATACGCCAATGAACATATAGTACGTTACAGCGGTATAAAAGCGTATGTGCAGATGAACGGAGAGGCCAGCCAGCTCAACACTCAGCCCAATTGGGAAGAACGGCAAGCGTGTAAAGACCCACAAAGAGATGTATGGTTGGCCCAGATATTAGTTGGGATGGGATATCATTTCCAGGAACAGAAAATCGCAGCTACTGTACAGCACAATCTGCAAACAGCATCGTCAGAACGTTGTCCCTCATCACAGAAGACGCAAAAGCTCTGAGCTCAAATCGTCGCGTTGCGCCATTCGCCGCCTCTCTTTTGGATCTCGAAACCGATGAGAGGCTACACACAAAAGAGGCAGTTAGTCACCTTGGTTACAAGATCTATGCTAAGAGTGTCGTCTCTGTATTAGTATTGGGATTTACTATGAAATTTTCACTGAGTGAGCAAAGGCAATCCCAAAATGCAGACCTCTTCCCTGATGCTTCATCTCGGTCCAACAGTTGTAACTTTAGTATATCTTGAGCTGGCGTATTGTTGTGATCCACATCTGTTATCTCCTGCTTGGAATCTTCGAGCATGCCTTATTTCGGATAGCTGTAACTCTGCATGCCATTATCTAAAAAATAATAGTATCTGCATGCAAGGAAAATAAATAGCCTCGCCTCGCCTCAATATTAGGTCACTGCTGACCAGGATTCGCCTCGCTCTGTCAGGCTGTCTGGAGGACGAGGTCATCGCCCGGCAAGACGTGGACGTGTTTCCACAATACGGTACTCCTCCGTCCCAGTAGTGCCAAGTAATGCCGAGCCCGGTCAGCGAGCAGGCCTGCCTGGCCAGACAAATTTTTGAACAGCCAGAAGAACATGTTAACAAATCCCGTGACAGATTTTTTAAACCGCCGGAACCTGATCCCGTAGTGCCAGTGGCGAGCCCGGTCAGCGAGCGGCCGGGCACGGGCAGGCCTGCCTGCCTGCCTGGCCAGACAAGTTTTTAACCAGCCGTAGTAACCTGTTAAACATATCCCAGGCGGCGAAGGAGTTGCCATGCCAGCCAGCAACAAGCTACGAGCCTACGACTCCATGACGCAAAAAATTAGCGAACTCCTAATAGCAGAACCCCGGCACACAGAGATGAGATGACGATCGAGGAATGGTGGCACACGCAATAATTGGACAGCCAACAAATCCGGTTTCCACGAGCAGAGAAGAGCAGAGCGAGCGGAGCAGCCTGGTTTTCGTTTTCAGGGTTGGTGAGATTTGTCCGGCAGCCACCTTCCCTCTCCTAGAGCAATATTAATATACTCCACTTAGTAAAGATGGAAACATAATAAACCGAGCATTAAGGCGTGAAATCATCAATCACTTTGATTATAGTAACCATTTAAAACGGGATAGAAGAATTAGCAGAGCTTTTACTTTCAGATCCACCCCCATCATTCACCAACCATCCCACTAGAAAGAACAGAGAGCGGAGCAGCGACCTTGCTCGGCTCGGCTCGGCTCGGCTCGGCTCGGCTCACCTAAACCCGCCCACTCCGCTCCTATTTAAGCGCCCCGTTCCCCTCCGTTTCCCTCCAAGAAGAGCACGCCACATTCTCCGGCTCTTCTTCTTCTTCTCCTCCTCCTTCTTCACCAGCTCGCCACTCCGCTACTACTCCGATCGCAATGGCGGGCAACGGCATGATCCTCGAGAGCGACCCGCTGAACTGGGGCGCGGCGGCGGCCGAAATGGCCGGCAGCCACCTGGACGAGGTGAAGCGCATGGTGGCGCAGGCGCGGCAGCCCGTGGTCAAGATCGAGGGCTCCACGCTCCGCGTCGGCCAGGTGGCCGCCGTGGCCGCCGCCAAGGACGCGTCCGGCGTCGCCGTCGAGCTCGACGAGGACGCGCGCCCCCGCGTCAAGGCCAGCAGCGAGTGGATCCTCGACTGCATCGCGCACGGCGGCGACATCTACGGCGTCACCACGGGGTTCGGAGGGACATCGCACCGTCGCACCAAGGACGGGCCCGCGCTCCAGGTTGAGCTCCTCAGGTAATGCGTCCCTCCGTCCGTCTGTCCGTCAGTCTCCTCGTCAACGCGGCCCCAGTTTGCTTGATCGCATCCACGGTTACTGGATCGCCAGATCCGCTGTCGATAAATTTACCCGTAAATTTCATAAAACTATACGTATTTTGCAACTATTATCACAAAACTATAGATTTAAACTACACAAATTTTGTATCTAATTTAACACAAAACTACAAATTTTACATCTAATTTATCTGAAAACTATATATTTTATATTTTATTTATCATAAAACTCCACAGTATATGCAATACATCTAAGGGTTACTGTAGCAATTCTAGAGTTTTTCGAAACTAAGTCTTAAATTTATAATTTTGTGATAATATTAATAAAATATCTATAATTTTGTGAAATTTACTCTAAATTTATTATTCTGATCCCATGGTTTTTGACTCCTTTGCTGGCCCTCCGAGTTTAAAATAGTGGACATTACAGTGCTAGTATGATTCTTTCTGGCGCGTTAATTTTTGTCAAGGCACTCTGCTTCCTGAGACACTTAGATCTAGCATTAGTAGTTCCGTGCTCTGGTTTGGTAGCACATCGTTTTCGTCCACTCGACGTCCCAACTCCCAACATCAGCTGGTCGCAGGTTACCTGGCCTTAGCGTGCCCTGCACTCGCGGGAAGCGACGGTTCCGGGTACACAAGCCATCAGCATCCCACCGATAGTTCATGGGTTCACATGCTGATCTTGTAGAGAAACAAAAGAGTACTACTACTGTAGGACACTTTCTTTCGCGCGGACATGTTTTGGGTCACAGGATTTCTGTTTCCAATTTAGAATACGAGCTGCAACCAAACAAAAGGGCACAAATTAACTACTCCAGCACAACTTCTAAACTTGTCTCTGACAGCTGCAACTTGGCAGTTTACCTAAGTAGGAGTAACGAATTCTGACCATGAGCGCGTCCTCTTCACTGCAGGCATCTCAACGCCGGAATCTTCGGCACGGGCAGCGACGGTCACACCCTGCCGTCGGAGACCGTGCGCGCGGCCATGCTCGTGCGCATCAACACCCTGCTCCAGGGCTACTCCGGCATCCGCTTCGAGATCCTCGAGGCCATCACCAAGCTGATCAACACCGGCGTCAGCCCCTGCCTGCCGCTCCGCGGCACCATCACCGCGTCCGGCGACCTGGTCCCGCTTTCCTACATCGCCGGTCTCATCACCGGGCGCCCCAACGCGCAGGCCACTACCGTGGACGGCAGGAAGGTGGACGCCGCCGAGGCGTTCAAGATCGCCGGCATCGAGGGCGGGTTCTTCAAGCTCAACCCCAAGGAGGGTCTCGCCATCGTCAACGGCACGTCCGTCGGGTCTGCGCTCGCGGCCACCGTGATGTACGATGCCAACATCCTCGCCGTCCTCTCCGAGGTCCTGTCCGCCGTGTTCTGCGAGGTCATGAACGGCAAGCCGGAGTACGCTGACCACCTGACCCACAAGCTCAAGCACCACCCGGGCTCCATCGAGGCCGCCGCCATCATGGAGCACATCCTGGACGGCAGCTCCTTCATGAAGCACGCCAAGAAGGTGAACGAGATGGACCCACTGCTCAAGCCCAAGCAGGACAGGTACGCGCTCCGCACGTCGCCGCAGTGGCTCGGTCCCCAGATCGAGGTCATCCGCGCCGCCACCAAGTCCATCGAGCGCGAGGTCAACTCCGTCAACGACAACCCGGTCATCGACGTCCACCGCGGCAAGGCGCTCCACGGCGGCAACTTCCAGGGCACCCCCATCGGTGTGTCCATGGACAACGCTCGCCTCGCCATTGCCAGCATCGGCAAACTCATGTTCGCGCAGTTCTCCGAGCTGGTCAACGAGTTCTACAACAATGGGCTGACCTCCAATTTGGCCGGCAGCCGCAACCCCAGCCTGGACTATGGCTTCAAGGGCACTGAGATCGCCATGGCCT
>BCLG01002261.1:0-12602 GCA_001602295.1 Zoysia matrella
TTATGGAATATGGACGCCCAGCTGCAATCCCATTCATTGAAGATCAAGCACGGTTCCCAACTCTTTGTGGTAGGAAGTGAACATCATTCAGTGTTCATGGTACTGGAACAAATAATGTTGTATGGCTTTCTTTCACCGTGTGTTACATGAATTTGTATACAGAGTTGTTTGCCAGAATTGGCCTCTAATTTCGTAGGCTAGCTTTACCATTCTTGTAATAGCAATCCTTGCACGTTAATAGCATATTGCCAGCTGTTGATTTACCTTTGTGTTTACTAGTCTCGATGCCCGTGCTAACGCTACGGTCTAAGAAAAAATATTAACTTAGAGAAATAATATATTAATATTAAAATTTAAAGTTTTTTATTTTTCACCATAAAAGGTTAAAGTTTACGTACATCATATCTAAAATTTGACGCGCTTTAGAAACTTTTGAACAAATATAGCAATAATCCGCGCCAGATATAGATATCATCATCCCACGGATGTTTTTTTTTCATGGCAAGGCGCAAATTATTCAAAAGATAATGTAATTTGTGACTATAGTAAAGAGCTGAATTAAGGTTCTGAAAGTAGCTGGTATATGCTTTGGGTCTAGTAATAAACTTAGCCTTTATGTCAACTGCGAAAAGCATAAATGATCATAATAGGAGCGTGGCATCAAAATCTACAATTATTTTTTTTCATGTAAGTGACAAAATTTGTGTAATCATAATCATAATTCATAAAACAAATAAATTTTTTTAAAAGAATAAGTAGTACTACTTCCGTTCTAAAATATAAGCATTTCTAGGTTTGGATAAGGTCTAAATATTTTAACTTCTACCAATAATATCTAGAAAATTACATAATTTTTAATATAAAAATATAATTTTTATGAAAGTCATTTAATGATGAATCCAAAAAATATAATTTTTATATGATAAAATAGTATTAATTATATATTATTAGTAATCAAAGTGATACAAATTTGACTTTGACTAAACCTAAAAATTCTTATATTTTAGAACGGAGAGAGTACCATACAATTATACAAATGTAAGACGATATAGGGTAACTCAATCCAATATTCAAACAATGTACCCAATTATTTAGCATTAGGCTTGGAATCATTTAGACTGCCTCGGGTCTAAATTTGTTATTTGTGTGGGCCTTTGCGAGGCAGTCTAGGAGAAAAACGATGATCTAGGAGATAGTAACAGATCAGAGACGAATTTGTTTTTTTTATAACAAATAATGGTTCTTGCGGGTCTAAGATCTAGGAAATATAACAAACAATGATTCTTGTGGGCCTAAGATTTGAGAGATCCGGAAGAGCTCATTCGTTACATTTGTAAGATGTGCTTTTGGAGAGATTTAATCCGTTGAATTTGAAAAAAAAAGATTACTCTGAGTGCATTTTTATGTGTGCACGTAGCCCTAACCTATCTCTATTGGGGACGTTTTGTTAGGTGGACGTATAAAAAATATGCTTTTTAAGAAGTAGAGATTAAAAGAATAAGTAGTACTACCTCCGTTCTAAAGTATAAGCATTTCTATGTTTGAATAAAGTCTAAATATTTTAACTTCTATCAATAATATCTAGAAAATTACATAATTTTTAATATAAAAATATATTTTTTATGAAAATTCATTTAATAATGAATCCAAAAAATATAATTTTTATATGATAAAATAGTATTAATTATATATTATTAGTGGTCAAAGTGATACAAGTTTGACTTTGACTAAAACTAAAAATCCTTATATTTTTGAACGGAGGGAGTATGTACATGAAAGATGATATAGGGTAACTCAGTTCAATATTCAAACAATGTTCCCAATTATTTAGCATTAGGCTTGGAATCATTTAGACTGCCTCACGTCTAAATTAGTTATTGGTGTGGGCCTTTGCGATGCAATCTAGGAGAAAAACCATGATCTAGGAGATAGTAACAAATCAGAGACGAATTTGTTTTTTTATAACAAATAATGGTTTTTACGGCCTAAGATCTAGGAAATATAACAAACAATGGTTTTTGTGGGCCTAAGATCTGAAAGATCCGAAAAAGCTCATCTGTTAGATTTGTAAAAGATGCTTTTCAAAAGGTGCTTTTAAAAAGATTTGATCCGTCGGATTTGTAAAAAGGAATTACTCTGAGTGTATTTTTTCGTGCGCACGTAGCTTAACTTATCTCTATTGAAGACGTTTTGTTACATGGACGTATTAAAGAAAAACTGTGATTTAAAAAAAGTAGAGATAGAGATATGGATTGGGCCGTGTATGAAGGTTGTTCGGTTCTGCTGTCAGGTAGGACCTGTTATCTGGCTGCTGGCGAAGTTGACTTGCACTAGAGTTTTCAGTGATGGGTGGTCTTGATTTGGTGGTTATTGGTTACTGAATAGTGCCTGTGGTCTAGTAATACTGAACTGTATGAATCTTACATCATATGCTAATTTGATAAAGTATAATGTTATTGTTAGATAAAGGAAACAATACTTGTTTCCGGCCTCTACTTGAAGCACAATTCAAGCACAGCCTGGTTGTTATTACAAACGTTTAAACAAACTAGAGGGGCAAAAACTGAGAAGAAAAAAAAGGGACATAAAAGGCTAAGTATGAAGTTATGTAGCAGATAATAAAATACTCAGCAGATGGGAGGCTGCCAGACACTTCTACAGATTGAGCACATGCATGACACTAACAACAGGAGGCTGGTTTATCAGACCCTCGCTTGCCTAGGACGTTTCCTGCTGACCATTGAGCATCTGGCCGGTTGGGATACACAGGTTGCCAGGTAGGTGTAGCAAGGAGGGATGCTTGACCTCCATAATACCGTGCTGAACTTTTCCTGATCTGTGGCACATCCTGTAACAATGTCCTGCAGGGTTAGCTTGGGGACATCATGCTGGCGAGAGCGGTCCTGGTAGACTTTACAGAGTGTAACAGTGTGATGAGTACGCGCCATCCTCCAGATATGAATAGGATGGCCTTTCTGAAAAAGATCCATAGGATGCTCACCATACATGTTCAAGTGTTTCCTTCTGCAGTCACAATGGAGCTGGAGCA
Source organism: Zoysia matrella (assembly GCA_001602295.1). NCBI lineage: Eukaryota > Viridiplantae > Streptophyta > Magnoliopsida > Poales > Poaceae > Zoysia > Zoysia matrella. The sequence continues at coordinate 3,050 of BCLG01002261.1, forward strand.
ACCTGCGCCAGAACTGGGCGTTCAAGTTGGCTCTTATCAGGCTTGCCACTATGTTTGCCCCTAAGAACGAACCTTTCATCAGCACTGCTAGCTCCATTCCTATGGATGCGAGCTTCGGATGGTCGTCAGGGTTTGCGCTCCCGAATGCGAGCGTCTTGAAGAAGTACCAGTAAGCTTCACGAGGCAAAAGCTTCAGTCTCAGAGCCTGAACAGTTCCGAAAGCCGCTATCTTCTCTGAATGGCCTGTGACTATGATCTTGCTCCCACGCTCCATGACCCGTGCTGCCGACGTGTACAGCCTTCTCCATGTCCCCTCTTCCATGCCCCCATCGAGCTCGATGACCACGAGGGACCTCCCATGCGAGGTGGCCGTAACCGCAGGATCTTGATGCTTTATCACACCGCTGCCTCTAAGAGCAGTCATGTTTCCGGCACCAAGGTCGCCGCCGGTGAAGGTGACGATGGACGAGAAGTGCCTGCGCACCCTCTCATCGAGGCAGACGTGCTCGACGAGGGTGCTCTTCCCAACCCTCGCTAGACCGACGATCGGAAGCACGCCGGGGTTTCCATCGCTGGCAGCGTCTGGTTGGAGCAGAAAGTTGATGATCATATCCTTCTCCATCTGCCGGCCAAACATGACCTTGTCGAGAATCAAATAGGTACTGTACGGTTGCCGGCAAATGCGAGGGTATCCCTTCAGGAACACAACGGACTCCTCCATGTCACCCAGCAGCTTCTCGAGGCTATTGAGCATCTTCTCAAACTTCTTCACGGTCTCAGCATCAATTGTCATGCTCCGCATGTTCTCTGTGTTTCTGGTGATGGGGAAGGGGGAGACAAGCTTGGTTGGGCTCAATTTAGGCAAGGCAACGGCGAGGCCACCACACACCTCCTGGCCTTCTCCATGATCTCTGTACCTGATGGTGTCGAGCAAGTAGTGGCCTTCGTACATGCCCTGCCTGAGCATCTCCAACTGACGGAGCATCGCCTGGTTGGTGATGTACCGCGCCTCGGCCTCCTCCACGATTGCGTCGACCCGTAGCAGCACGCACTGCAGCTGCTGCAGCTTTTGCTCTGGCTCCTCCGCCTTGGAGCGCATGCACTTCTGTATCGCCTTGGACAGGGCCCTGCTGACAAGATCGCTCACAATTGCTGAAAGAAGTGGCTCCATTGCTAGGTCCCGTAGAGATGTGCCGGCTGTTGTAATGGACAAGAGGGGAGAACGAGGCAAGGAGTTGCGAACTTCATCTGCACGTCTGCTCCTGCTCAATATTGACTGTGACTTTGAAAAATGTAGGTGGAAAATTATACAAGTCAATCAAAACTACTAGAAGTTCCATATCCCAGTGGAATGTAATCACACTATTTTCTCGGTCAAAAAAGCAGGCATGAGTATTTGTTGGGCATCAGATGGTAGGAGTACCCTACGTATGAAAACTAGGACTTTGAGCACAGCGTGGGTTGAAAAAATGACAATAATAATGTCGTTGTGGAAGAACAAGATGGCTGACTAGACCTTAGTTAGTGCAAACATTTATTTTTAAAAAAATAGAAAAACTTAGGCAAAAAGGAAAAATATGTATAATGGAATGGTCGCCGATCACGTTTCCGTAGCCAATGATTTTTTTTAGCTAGACTATATGGCTTAACAGCCTCGAAAAAAATAGCAGGCTAAGCCATTTAGCGGTGGTCTTCAGTAAAAGTTAAGAAAAGCCATCTTCAGCTATAGAGGAAGCTAAATCATTTAGCAGTTTTTAAGAAAAAGTAGTGTAAGTTATAATACTTAATTCCTTAAATAGGATTAATTTGTTTAGAATTGAATCAGCTGGAAACTGATTCATTTCCATTGTTCTTGTTTGACTGCATCCTGAATTGGATTCTTGGAATTAAAATAATTGGCAATTTAGGCTCTAAAAATTGCACTATGACTCGCAGCATCCATTGTAACCAAACAACTGCCTAAGAACCCATCACACGACAAAACTTATTTTCCATGGTTCTATAAGGACTAATTTCACGCTCTTTGACAGTTTCCGTAGGTGTGCTCCTTTGCGGCATTTTTAATCTCAAAAGGCAGGCATGCCAAAAATAAATAACCAAAAAAGCTAACATAATCTCAACTTATAAACAAGTTACCATAATCACTTATAATCCAAACGAGAAATGGGCACCTTGCTGCGAAGAACCGAGGTGGAGGAAGCGCGATGGCCCCACAAAGGCAGCCCGGCCGCGTCGCAGGCGGAGGTCAGGCGAGTAGACGCGGGCCGGCACCGCACACGAGATCTGGGCGCAGCCCCGGCGCCACAGAGACGGCCTTGCGGGTGAGTTCCAGTGCGCGGCCTGCGAAGCAGAGCGGCAGAGGCTCTCCTCGCTGCATCATCCGCGGCCGCGACCACCACGCGACCGCACAGGCCCCAACGCCGATGAAGCTTGCGGGCATGGTGGAACGGTACGGCGGGGGGGGGGGGGGGGGGGGGGGGGGGGGGGGGGGGGGGGGGGGGGGGGGGGGGGGCGGCTGTGGTCTGGCGCCTGGGATGGAACGGAAAGTTAGGCGGGACGGCGCGATGCGACAGCAGCGCACAGGGCCGGGAGTGGAGACGGCGAAACGCCGAGGGCCGTTGACAGCTTAGATCGCGTTGCGGTTTAGCCACGTCTTCCCGTCATGTGGAAGTTCCCGTGCCGGACGGCGAGTGGAGACCTGCAAAGAACTGAGGAAGGAGAAAGTCTATTACAAAGATGTTGAGCCCCTGCTCGGATTTGGCGTGAGCTGCTACAGCCCAAATTAGCGAGGTAAGTGGGCCAAATGCAATTATGCAACCACGGTTCCATTTGTAACAAGAATTTATTACTCTATTCTAATATATAAATATGTTTAGGTTTAGTAAATATCAAACATATTTAACTCTTAACTAATAATAATATAGAATTAATTATGTTTTATCATATATAATTATATTATCATTAGAATTATTTGTATCATAATTTAAAAGTTTACACATTTAAACTAATTTTTTAATAAAATAAATAATTAAAATTAATGTTAAAAGTTAACGGTAATATCAATTAAAAAATGAGTGACTCAAAGTAACTATCAGAATCTGGCCGTGCTGGTTGCGGAAGCGGAACACATTTGGATTTCAGCTCATCAAGAGCCAGTACTAACGTTCAACACTTTTCAGCTGACCCGCAGGATCGTTTCTAGACGAAAGCTGACCTGTCTTCAGTTGAACGGATGCAAGCACATCGCTGACGAAAGCGTCGCCACGGTGGTCAAGTCGCAACTCGCAAGAAGGTGCGATGGCACGGCAGCTCCGGCTCTGCGGATAACGGGAGCACACCGTGCGCCCATGCTCCCCCCACGGTCAGAAAGCTGAAGGGTTCAAGAAATGCCCATTACATTGGACACAAGGAAAGCAAGAGAGAAAATTTGAGGCCCTGGTACTTTTAGCTGTCTTCTAGACACGCGGGCACCATGGTTCGTGTAGCGTCAACTCTGTCCACGTAAGCCGATCCAAAAAAAAACTCTTGTCCACGTAAGCAGCATTGTGTGCTGACAGTGCAGCTTGATTGACCCCACGTTGCCACCTATACGATCCGAAGGCTGCCATGCCGTTCGACATCTTCTCTGAAAAGATACAGAGAACAGCGCAACGACGAGGCTGAAATCGTTTGTTAAATCGATGCCAAAGCCGTGTTCCCCTTCTCCTCCCTGCGAAACAGGCAACACAGCCACGCCTGGCGATTATCAAGTTGGCAAAAACGCCATGCCTGCGAGACAATGCGCGCTGGACTTCGTATACGCGTCAGCGCGCCTGCGCGAGCAGCTCGTGTGAACACCCAAAGATCCCATTCCAATCCGCCGACGAATTCTAAAACTGTGTGCTACAGTTACAAGAATGCTCTGCTCTGCATTGTTAACGGATAAAGATAGTACTATCTGCTAGCGGCGCTGGCGAGTTGTGATGTTTTCAGTCGATACCTGAGCAGCCGGTGAGGTAGAATAGTTCGTGCCTCGTTGTCCATTCGTTTATTCAGAAATTTTGAACAGTTGGTTCGTTCAGAATTATAGCCTTCATTTCAGTGTAACCGGAAAGGTGATATGCACGCAATGGTACGGTTGATGTTCGCAGATATATGTGCAGGTTCTGTGAGTTTTTTTTTTTTCGCGGGCTGCCTGGATGGTGTTTTCGGATAAAAAAAGGGCAGTCCGGGAAATGTTCCCTGGTCAAGAAAGAGGCCTGCAAGTTCAAGAGCTCTCTGGTGGATGATTTCAGCGCACTTGCTGCGACTGCCAATGCCTTACCGAATACAAGAACAATACCAGAAGGTCGTACTCGAATAACAAAGACGCCAACTTGGGCATGCACCAGTCCTCGTCGGAGCCAGAGCTAACATCACCTCCATGGCAGGACAACGCAACAAATACTATTGGTGCAGCTTAATCCCGTGTTGGGTCAGATGGTGTGCATTTAACTCTTCCAAACAAAGCAGCAGTGAATATCTAAACGGCGGGCGGATCCTCTGCATTATTCGATGTGCATTAAAAGTCAATGGCACGTGGGTTCGATCCTACATATCATTGACCGATCGACTAATGCAGAAGATCTCGATCCAGCTAAATGATGCTTTGTGTTTTTCGACATCATTTTCGTATTCAAAATCGGTTTGTCAGCCTTATTTCGTGAACCAACAAAAATCAGAAAAAAATCGGAAAGAGACCGGATGCCTAAGTAATCAGCTTTGTTTGGAAGAGCCAATCAAACAATACAGCACGAGACAGTCTGAACATACAGAGTGCGCGCACAGACAACGCTTATATGAACAGGGCCATGCCACTTCATTGCCTTCAGGCAAACATGAAACACACACGTTCAGGTGTTCACGGCGCTGCACTCGCATTCATTCGTAGCCAGAATTCTCATCATTTGCCGGGGACGAAGTTGGTGGCATAGGCCCAGGCGTTGTTGTTGACGGGGTCTGCGATGTGGTCCGCTAGTTTCTCCAGGGGACCTTTGCCGGTGACAATGGCCTGGACAAAGAGCCCGAACATGGAGAACATGGCGAGACGGCCATTCTTGATCTCCTTCACCTTCAGCTCCGCAAATTTCTCTGGGTCGTCGGCGAGACCTAGTGGGTCAAAGCTCCCACCCGGGTACAACGGGTCGACCACCTCGCCGAGTGGCCCGCCGGCCACTCTATATCCCTCCACGGCGCCCATCAAGAAAACCTGATTCCATCGATCGAAGATGCAATTAGCATCATGCAACTTAACATTTTTAAGCACGATTCAGCTTCTTAAATGAGTTGGGGGCAATTGATCTGTACCTGGCAAGCCCAGATGGCGAGGATACTCTGCGCGTGCACGAGGCTGGGGTTGCCCAGGTAGTCCAGGCCGCCCTCACAGAAGATCTGGGCTCCAGCCTTGAACCATACTGCCTCGCCGAACTTGACGCCATTGCGTGCGAGGAGCTCAGGGAAGACGCAGCCGAGCGCGCCGAGCATGGCCCACCGGCAGTGAATCACCTCCAGCTCCCTGTTCTTGGCGAATGTCTCAGGGTCGGCTGACAGCCCCGCGGTGTCCCAACCGTAGTCCCCGGGGAATTCGCCGGTGAGGTAAGACGGCGGCTCACCGGACAATGGGCCGAGGTAGAGCACGCGGTCTGGACCGTATGCCTTGGCGGAAGTCTTCCTCATCGTGATACGGCCCTCACCGAACACGCTGGAGGGAGCGATCTTGGCACCCTTGCCAGCGAGAGCCGGGGAGGAGAGGAACAGGGTGGACGCCGCCATTGATGAACGACTAGGAGGTTCTGCTCTGTGCCTGGCTTAGAGCTCGTGAGATATTGCAGGCTGCAGTGAAGGACCAGGGAGGTGGAGTCGAGTTTAAATAATGGAGACAGCCTTACCCGTTGAGCCGTGACATGGATGGCCATATGTCCCTGATGGGTTAACTTGCTCTGCCTAGTTTGCCACCTGTGCGTATGCTTTGCTGACCTGTAAAGTGAGCAGGGTCCAGGAAGAACAAAATATGAATTAAGTAGAGGCTTAGGAATTGGGCACGGCCAATCAGGAGACGACGGGTGGAATGGCTATCTGATATAACTGGACAGAGTGGCATCAATATTTTGAGCGCCAAGACTATCAGTGACGGAACTAGAGAAAATTCGAGAGAGGTGCATTCGTTCAGTGGGTGCAATGATTTTTTACAAGTAGATACGATTATAATGAGAACTTAGCATAAATCACTTCTAATTTCGTTTTTTCTAGGTGCGGCTGCACCCACAGCTTACTATGTAGATCCGCCCATGAAGACGATAATAGCAAGTATCACCTATGACCAATTTTCATGGTTAGAAAGTGAATGGAATGATGATTTCACTTCTAAAGGAACAAGTGATGGGTTGAGAGCATGATGTCTCACAATGGTGCATGTACTAGAACAATAGTTTGAGGTCGTACGTGTTTGCTATAGCAAACTGTGCCTCCATGCATATATAACAGGAGAAATCACACCAGTGCATCGATCAACGGTGTTCGAAGTCATATGCCCTTGCCACAATGTGCCATATGACTATCACGGCTCATGGACTTCGATGACCCGAAACATGTGGTGTGTGTTAGAGAAAATCATGGTGAGCTGCATGGCTAGAAGAACACAGTGAAAAGGGAAAAACATGGAGAGGGGATAAGATTATATTGGTGTCTAGTATCATGAAATATGTAAGTGTTTTTTTTTCTTTTTTGGTCTTTCTTAAATAAAATGCCCTCTATACTCTTCTCTTTTATTAAGACTCAGCATCACTGTTTTCTTTTTACTGAGTTCCATGGTCAAAAAACCAACTCCTATGAATCTTCGGTATTTTCTTGTTCTTTTCCTAGTATTTCCTAAACAGGGGTGGAGCTATGCGTGTCCCCGATAAAATTTGACAAAATTAAGTTAATTAGTATTAGAAGCACCGACTGATCCTAACAATTTGAAGAGGCTGACCCCAATGCACAATTGGTCTAGCTTCGCCCCTGGGCCGAAACAATCTCAGCAAAAGTTTTACAGACAGCCATGATGTTCCCCATTCTTACCGGACAGAGGGGCTAAATTAGTGGTCTTTTTAACAGTGACATCGCTCTAGTGATCTCTTAGGCCTAATTACTCGAGCTAACCAAGAACTTGGTTCCATAATTTGGTCGTCTCATATGATTACATGTGACATTCTGCACAAGAGATGTATGTATAGCCTGCAAGACCTCACTAGCACATCACATTGCATATCACCGTCATGGTGGTAGAGTTTGGACAGAGGGGTAGCCGGCGTCTGCGAGTTAGGCCAAACAGAACAGAAGCATGTCACGTGTGCTTTTCTCGATTTGATTTGTTATATTGTAGCAAAATGAACCCTGTCTGTAGAAAACAATAGACGATTACTGTATCACTGCCATCTGTCATGACACATCTGATGACTGTTGTTATGTTTCCTATACTTGGCGATAGTGCCAAACAGAAAAAGGGGCAAATCATTCAACATTGCCAACAAACTACGGAGTATTGGAATAGTTCAGATGACAGGAGATCTGAAATTTCTCGTGTGCAAGCGACGTAACCGCGTTGAGTCATCCACCAGGGTCCAAAAGATACTTGGACAGAGTCCATGTAAATCACCACGTATGCTTGGCTTGCATGACCTCCTCCCTGAGCAGAGCAGAACTATCCCCTGCTCCTGTCCTAAACTTTCTCGTCGCTGATTCTTCCCCAGGGGTGAAAAAAACTCCGTCTGGTGGGTGCTTGCAATCCAACTACCCCGTCACGTGATTCACGGGAGTTCCGTGTTTCTTCCAGGTCCATGATGCAGTGCACTCGTTTGCAGGTACGGCAAAAATTGAGACGGATCCCCTGCCTGGCATGTAGGTAAATCGTCCGTCACGCCTACAGTAGCTTGCCGGGTGATGTGTCGAGCTACCTACAAATCACCGCGGCAAATCTGCTGCCATCGGCACATGACACAACAACCGCAAGCAGAGCGGACTGCTGACAACGGACACACGCCGTCGTCTCGTCACGAATCTTACTGCCGGCGACAGGCATCGCGTGATGCTCGGTGGGCGTCAGGCTCGCAGCTCGCTCCCATTCGCTAGACGGCGCGGCGCGGCCTCGCCCACATGAAAGGGCATCCGATCTGAATCATCTTTATTCATCTGATGATCACAGAGGAACGTCGCGCCAAGTGCATGGCTAATTACGCTTCGCGTCGTCGTTACAGAACCAGACCCAGACCCAGACGCGGTGAACAGAGGTTCCCATCTTGCGAACTGATGCTTGGCACGCGAGCAGACGCGTTGCCTGTTCCTTGGAGTTATGCCTGGCATAATGCTCTCGGTACCGTTCTCATGCGATTTGGCGGTGGATGCCACTAACCAAAAAAGAGGGTTACAGCTTGGTTTATGCCAGGCATTTAGGAGGAGAACTTGTTCTTTCTCTACCGTTTTGTCCGTGCTGATAAGGTAGAATAACGAAGCAACCAGGAAGGTTCCCCCTGAGCCGACTAGCTTGTTTATAAGCTCGGCTGCTTTCCGTAGATTGATTCCATGCCTCAAAACTTTAGACACGGTAGTATTACAATGCAAATTGAGTGGTATCCGCGAAGCAACCACATGGATATCGATCGATAGGCCTTGAAACTGCGATGGCCCTAATTTACCAGAGGATCGTTATCACTGCATTGAAACCGCGCACCGATATCTGGAGATTTGTCATTTGTGGCTGGTTGAATCAGAACCAAGCGACGACAGAGGAGCAGAGGCCCCGGCATGTTCTGGTGGTTCGGACGCATCGGGCAGGATCAGTCAGGGATACACTGCGGGGGAGATTCTCCGCATCCGCCGAATATCCGCCACGGGACGCCGCTGGAGACGTGACAAAAATCTCTGCCCATGACCTCTGTCTGTGGAGAGGCATCCTTCTAGTTACTCCTCCGTAGGAAACCTGTAGTAAACTCGACCCAACTCTCATCAACCGCAGGCAAAATCCGACGGGCACGCAGTCAAAAAATGTTTTCCGCGTTCGAGGGGCTGCTGAAACCCCGCAACCGGAACCAACCAGCAGATGCGGCGAAAGCGACTCCACGGCGTCGGGAGAACGGATATTCCGTGGCCAGTGTGCGGGGGTGCCTCTCCGGATGCTTCCCCGGCTGCCTCCAGAAGCCATGCGATTCCGGGAATCCGGGTACGGTACTCCACCACCAATGCGGGTCACGCGCGGGAAGCGACGGCAAAGCAGCCGGCGCCAACCTTTCCTCCGTGCGTCCGCGGCACCTCTCTCTATTCTTGGCATCCGGGGTAATATTCGCTCGGCATCTTCCCGCCCCGCGCGCCCGTATATAAGGCCACCCATCGGCGGCTCTTCGGGCATCGACACATCGATCCACCACCAGTGTTCTCGATCGCAAAACCTGCGACACCCCAAGCATTGTTCGTTGTTGCATCGTTCCCGTTCCCCAACTAAAACCCATTTCGTCTCGCCGGGAGAGAGAGAGAGAGAGAGAGAGAGAGAGAGAGAGAGAGA
>BCLG01002261.1:12612-35674 GCA_001602295.1 Zoysia matrella
GAGAGAGAGAGAGAGAGAGAGAGAGAGAGAGAGAGAGAGATCTCGATGGCCGGAGTCATCGTGGTGTTCGACTTCGACAAGACCATCATCGACGTCGACAGCGACAACTGGGTCGTCGACAGCCTCGGCTTCACCGAGATGTTCGAGCGCCTGCTGCCCACCATGCCGTGGAACACCCTCATGGACACGATGATGGGCGCGCTGCACGCGCAGGGCAAGACGCTGGCCGACGTCGCGGAGGTGCTCAAGGCGGCGCCGCTGGACCCGCACGTCGCGGCCGCCATCAAGGCCGCGTACGCGCTGGGCTGCGACCTGCGCGTGCTCAGCGACGCCAACGCTTTCTTCATCGACACCGTGCTCGACCACCACGGCCTCCGCGGCTGCTTCACCGAGGTCAACACCAACCCGAGCCGCGTCGACGCGGACGGCCGCCTCCGCATCGCGCCGTGCCACGAGTTCGACTCCGCCACGGGCGTCGTCACGCACGGGTGCGGCGTCGGCACGTGCCCGCCCAACATGTGCAAGGGCGTCGTGCAGGACCGCATCCTCCGCGAGGCCGAGGCGGCCCGGAAGCGCGTGATTTACCTCGGCGACGGGCGCGGGGACTACTGCCCGTCGCTGCGGCTGCGCCGCGAGGACTTCATGATGCCGCGCCGCGGCTTCCCCGTGTGGGACCTCATCTGCGAGGACCCCGCGCGGCTGCAGGCGGAGGTGCACCCGTGGGCCGACGGCGCCGAGATGGAGGAGACGCTGCTGCGCCTCGTCAGGAGGGTGCTCGTCGAGGACGCCGCGCTGCTGCCGCTCGACTGCAAGCTCGAGTCCCTGCCCGTCGCCGTCCAGGACGGAATGCCAATGCCGCTCCGCATCAAGAACTGATTGCCCCACGGACCATCGATTGCGTTGTTCTCGTGCACGACGAGAGCTTAATTGATATCAGCAGCGCGGTATACGTAGCTCAAAAAAAAAAAAAAAGATCAAAGATGGATGATGAGAGCGCCGGTTTGGGTTCTAGCAGTGGAGAGCTCGAAGTCTCGAACTATTACGAGGCAGAATTAGTAGTCGCGTTTGACTGTATAGGCTAATATGTGTGTACGGATTACGTCATTGGTGAATTGACCATGACTCATTGTATCATCATCTTAGTAATGGATGGAAATCATTACCAGATGTTAAGTGTGAGCACTATTGTTAGAACAGAACACTGAACAAAACACAGTGCCGCCACTAGAACAGAACAGAACAAAACGGAGTGCCGCCACTAGAACAGAACAGAACAAAACCGAGGGCCACCGTGAGAACAGAACCAGAGCAAAATGAAAGCAGCAACGCCATTTGCGGCCGCAACCGGCAACTGTGATCTCTGATAGACGTTCGGCCCTGCAATTCCAAGGAAACGGTAGCCATTCACCATCGCCGAGAGCGCCTCCATGCGTTTCCTTCCGCCGTAATCTTTTTTCCTGCCGAAACTGAACTGTACCTGTACCAGTCGCGTATCCCATACCCGTGAGACCGAAAGAGAGATTCGCCGAGCCTTCACCCGATTTCGGCACATATTCGTGGGATATGCTCTCTTCGTATTCTGGATCCACGGGAAGGCCATTGAACGGGAGCCACTGCCTGCAGACTCGTCGGACGCAATGCTCGTCGTCCCCATGCGTGTTTGTGGTGTTTTGCTTACCGTGATCCATGGATCACGATTGACGACGACATGCCGCGGACCGCTCTGGGGGTTGGGTGGAAGTCACGTGTGGCTCCTGGCTAAAGAGATCTGATGCTACAGTATATTGGTATGGCCCTACGGGAGGTTGGAAGTCACTTGCCAAGCCATTTCTTTTTTGTTTTGAAATGTAAATGCGAAGCTTTCATCAAACATCGCCTTCATACTAAGTTTTGCCAAGCCAAAATGCCTTTTTTAAAAACTACTCCAGTAGGTTGGTCCGTGTGTTTGCAGAGAATTTCATATTTTTGCCAGAGAAACAATGTGCTTCACATATTTACCACTGGATCACAATCATAGACATGGATAGTCCCATATGACGTTCACAAAGATGACAACATAATTAAGAAGCCAACGTTTCAAGTTTCAAATTTGCAAATTTTTCATATTTGGACGACGACTATATTATTTTGGATATATCAATAGCTTAATTTTTTATACTAGTATTTTTATATGAGTAACGAAAACCGTGGATAATTTGTAAATTATATCTGAATTTTTTATCCCATAAGAGTGAGCATTATGACCTACATTCACATCCTCTTTCAAAAAAAAAACACTGTGCGCACGTCATCTTCTAAAACCAAAATGAAAGACAAAACTAGTGGGGAGAATCCTCTAATAAAACTTGTGTGGGGGGTGGGGGGGGGGGGGGGGGCATTGGGCTTTCTCTTCACCTACAACAATTAAGCCCATTAGTGAATGAAAGGCTGCAGTTTGGAAAAGATGGGCCTGACCCAATGTTTCGCACTTGGGCTCATCACGTTCCCGGCGCGCAGCCAACACGCGCCCTCACCACACCGCGGCCACGAGCCACTTCCGCAGAGCCGATAGCTTCGAGAAAGCATCCCCAAATCGGCCTACGCTTCCACCTCCTCCTCCACGAGGCGAGAAGGGGAAACCTAGCGGACAACCGACGCCATGGCGCTGCTCCCTCGCACCGCTCGCCTGGCCCTCCTCTCCACCCCGCGGGCGTACTCTGCCTCGGCTGCGGCCGCGGGGAGCGCCTCGCCGTCGTCCCCGGCGCCGTACGGGGGCACGCCCCCGCCGGCGCCCATGTCCAAGGCTGCCGAGTTCGTAGTCTCCAAGGTGGACGATCTCATGAACTGGGCGCGCCGGGGCTCGATCTGGCCCATGACCTTCGGGCTCGCCTGCTGCGCCGTCGAGATGATGCACACCGGCGCGGCCCGTTATGACTTCGACCGTTTCGGCGTAATCTTCCGCCCCTCGCCGCGCCAGTCCGACTGCATGATCGTCGCCGGCACGCTCACCAACAAGATGGCGCCTGCCCTCCGCAAGTCAGTAACCTCTTTCCTCATCTCGGTTGCTCAGACTGATTTGAGATTCCGGTTTGTGGATGGGTGGATCTGACAAAGGAAGATATGGGTAGGGAGCAACGGCTTTTCATTTCTGCATCGAAGCCATAGGATTTCCTATTAGAAACTTTTGGTGAAATATTGTTTGGCTATGCAGTTCGTAGGCACCAGGTTGTGCTCAGATCATCAGGAAAGGGGAATTTTCAGTATGTCATGAATGCAATATTGACTAGGTCTGCAAGCTTTCAGCATAATTGATCAATTTCCATTGTGCTGATACCATATGATAAACCTCTGAGTCTGTTTATATATTGTCTTCTCATGTTAAGGCATGTTGTCCAGATTTGCATATCGTCCAAATGAGCACTGATAATTTCTTCATATAAATTTGCATACAAGGCCTGCTATTTGAGTCATGCCTTTGTAAGCTGAGTAGTGAGCTATTGGACTTTCGTTCCTTCCTCTTGCCAGCTATCAATTACCCAAAAAAAAAAGTTAATTTCTTCGACTTGCGTAGTCTCTTCTGCATCATGAGGATTTGTAGTGATCTTTATTTTCTACTTAGTGCCAATTAGGGACTGTAGATGTTGAAACATTAGGGTGCTCTATTGATTAACAACATTAACCTTTAAAATTAATAGTCAAAAATGCAGTGCTAGAGAAAACATGCGCTGTATTGCCCTATATGCTAGAAAAACAAATGTGCATGCTTGAGTACTTGTCTGCTTTGGATCTGTGTGGATTTATCCAATGTACTCAACGATAAAGGGTCAACTATTTTGGAACAGTGGAGGAAGGGCTGTTTGTATCCTTAAATACGAAGCATTGATATTTATTGTTACAGATAATAGTATTAGTTGCTTCTTGTGTTGCTCATTTGTCTTCCTTTTTGGGATACATGTACATGGTTTATTATCTTTCTTGAAAAAGTTTCTGATTATTCCTGTTGTGTTTTGGCAATAGTTTTTTTTAGAATACAAAAACAAGGTATTTACTTTGACTCACAAGCTTTTGATGTTCATAACAGACACTAACTTCCATTTGTTGACTGTAGGGTTTATGACCAAATGCCTGAGCCTCGATGGGTTATTTCGATGGGCAGCTGTGCTAATGGTGGTGGATACTACCACTACTCATACTCTGTTGTCCGTGGATGTGACCGTATTGTCCCCGTTGACATCTACGTTCCTGGATGCCCACCAACTGCCGAGGCTCTTCTGTACGGTGTTCTCCAGCTCCAAAAGAAGATCAACAGGCGCAAGGATTTCCTTCACTGGTGGACCAAGTGAAGCACTGCTTGTTCTGTTGCTTGCGTGTTATATTTCTTTTCCTTCTACTGACTTCTAATCTGAATAAGAACAGCCTTGCGCTCAAATTTGCAAACCTGTTGTCGTGCCTGGAAGGATGTATCGCCAGGGTGTTTTATGAATACAGAACTCGTGTCCATGAAACGGTTCCGTGGTAAGGAACATGCTTGCTGATTTTCATGCCCCGTTTGTAACATGGATTTTTTTTTCTTCCAATTTCTACATTTTCCTTGTGAAATTGAATTGGTTTCTGTGAAATTCCTGTGTTCCAAACAGGTGACATTTGGAATTCAGTAGCATGCCCGGTTGAGTTGTGCCATGGCTCTTGGATCATGTTGATTTGTGGTGCTATCTGATGTTGGATTTCTGAATTCATCATTTACAGATCATTATAGTCATATAGCAGGCAATTGATTTATGGATTAATTTGATAGAGTACATGCCATTACAAATGTGAAATTTGAAATATGCCATCTTGGCTGACATGTCACTGAAATAGATGGGCAATAGCATATTTCAAAATTTATAAAATTATAATGTATATATATTCAACTGATTTTATGATTTTATAATATCAAAATCGTACTCACAAGTCGTAATGGAGTCCACTTGGTCCTAATCTCTCCTCCAAGCCAAAAAAGTGTGGCTCTTCTACATCTCCACCTTCCCCTCCCTCCTCTTCGTAAGCCGCTTGGTCGTGACTCAACTTTTGCCCTTTGCTCGGATCTCTTCGTTCGTCCCTTTCCTCTAAACCGCGACAAAAAATCACAAGGTAAAATCCAATGCTCCTTCCGGCTATCGGATTTCCTCTCTTCCGCTTGTAGTTTTCGTTTTCTCACTTGCATTGCCCCCTCGTCTTTCACCGTGACCAGCGGCGGCGGCGGATCCCATGGCGGAGCTGGGCTCGAAGCTGGCGCAGCTGCAGTCCAAGGCGTGCGAGGCGACAAGGTTCGCGGCCAAGCACGGGGGCGCTTACCACAAGACACTTATGGAGAAGAACAAGCACTGCGTCATCGACCCGCCCACCATCCAGAAGTGCTAGGAGCTCTCCAAGCAGCTCTTCTACACCCGCCTCGCCAGGTCTGTGATACGGCCCTATGACATCCCTGGCCGCCGGCGAGCCACCACCGGGACGTGAACACACGCAACCGAGCCGTCGCCGAGCTTGCGAGGCGTAGCGAGGAAGAACAGAGCAACGCTGATGTTCTGTTTATATGGTTTCTATTATTTCTTTCATGTCCAAAACAGAGTACCCCTGATACAGGTTTTATACCCGGTTACAACTCACGTCGCCTGTATGACAGCTCACACATAATAGCGGTTATTTGCTCCTAAGCCTGATCAGCGACTTGGGCCATCTCTACCTCGGTGTCACGATTAGCTGGCACAGCTGGAGTGTGACATCTCCCCCCGCCTCAGGTGATGCTTGTCCCCAAGCAATCGCTTCAGAAACCGTTTCCGAACCACGTAAAAATCCTCCCAAGTCGCACTGGACTCCGGGATATTAGTCCATTTAACCAAGACCTGAGGAACGGCTTGATTTCCTTTCTTCACCAGGCGACGGTCCAGCACCCATTCTGGAGTGACATCCACTTAATCCAAAGCAATTGTCGTTGGCAACTCAGAGAATACCGGAGTATATGAAGGAGTGAAAAGTTTGAGCTGTGACACATGGAAAACCGGATGCACCTGGGCAGACAGCGGCAACTCCAATCTGTAGGCAACAGCTCCAATACGCTCAAGACTTTGTAAGGACCAAAATACTTGAAAGAAAGCTTAGGACAAGATCGATTCACCACTGAATTTTGGGTATATGGTTGAAGCTTAAGAAGAACCATTTCACCCACACTGAACTCCCTTTCAGTCCTGTTCTCATCAGCTTTATGTTTCATTCTGTTGGAAGCCGCTGCCAAGTGAGATTTCAGTAACTCAGCACATGCCACTCGGTCAACCAACAGGTGTGTCACTGATTGCTCAATGCCATCAAAAGGAAGAGGTACAGCAGCAAATGGAGCATCATATCCATACAGGGCCTTGAATGGTGTACAATCCAGTGAACTATGATGGGATGTGTTATACCACAGATCAGCCATTGGTAACCAGGCTTTTTCACTTAGCCGGCACATCCTGAACAGCACACCTCAGATACATTTCTAAGCATTGGTTCACGCGTTCACTTTGTCTGTCCGTTTGTGGATGATAAGCCGTGCTAATAGTCAACTTGATGTCTAAAGCTTTGAGCAAATGACGCCAAAAGGCACCGGTAAGCACCCGATCCCGATCTGAAACTATTGACTTAGGGAGCCCGTTCAGCTTGACCACGTTATCCAAAACCACTTGTGCCACCTCCAACAGCATTGAAAGGATGGCGCAAAGGGAAGAAATGTGCATACTTTGAAACCCGGTGCACAACAACCAATATGGTAGTAAAGCCTTCGGACTTCGGAAGACCCTCAACGAAGTCCATGGTGATATCCTGCCAAGCCCTCTGAGGTATCGACAAAGGCTGCAATAAACCTGCCGAATGAACCCGCTCACTCTTCGCCTGTTGGCAAACTACACATTGAGCCACAAAGGTTGCCGCATTTCGCTTCAACCCTCTCCACCAGAACAACTTCTTGATACGCTGGTAGGTGGCCTGGTGACCGGAATGACCCCCAATCAGACTGTCATGCATAGCCGAGATCAACTTGGTATGCAAGGCAGAATTGTCCCCAATCCAGATTTGATTCCCTTTACGAATGATGCTTTGGTGCAAGGAAAATCCATTGTCATCTGGACTCTTCACAGCGAGCTGGCCTAACAAAGCCTGTGCTTCACCATCAGTTACATAGGAATTAATAACTTCCTGGACCCATGCTGGAGCAACCTCAGTAACAGTAGTGATAGCCATAAACTGACCAACTCATGATAGGATGTCTGCTGCAACATTATCCTTGCCTTTCTTATAAACAATCTTAAATTGCAACCCCATAAGCTTAGTCATTGCTTTCCGCTGCCACTCGGAATGCAATTGTTGATCCGTGAGAAAGCTGAGACTCCTATGATCCGTGTGAATAACAAATTCAGCACGTTGCAAATACTGTCTCCACTTCTCCACTGCCATGATAAGAGCCAAAAACTCCTTCTCATATATAAATAACAACCTGTTCTTAGCATTGAAGGCCTTACTCAAATAAGCCACCGGGCGCTCTAGTTGCATCAGAACTGCTCCCAACCCTTCATCACACGCATCCATTTCAATAACGAATGGAAGATCAAACCGTGGTAAAGCAAGCACCGGTGTAGTAGCCAAAGCCTGTTTCAGAGCCAGAAAAGCGGACTCGGCTGCCGGCGTCCACTGAAACTGCTTGTGCTGCAACAAAACAGTCAAGGGTTTGACCAAAGATCCATAATGACGCACGAACTTGCGGTAGTACCCTGTTAGCCCCAGAAAACCTCGCAACTCAGTGACAGTTGTAGGACGAGGCCACTTCTCCATAGCGGCAGTCTTACTAGGATCAGTCGCTACTCCTTGCTGCAAGATAATGTGTCCCAGATAGATCAGCTCGCGTTGAGCAAACTTGCATTTGGATGGTTTCAGATAGAACTGATGTTCACACATCTTCAAGAACACTTGCCGCAGATGCTCAATGTGGGACTCCAAAGTTGCATTATAGATCAGGATGTCGTCCAGAAAAACAAGAGCAAACTTGCGGAGAAATGGAGCCAAAACTGAATTCATGGCACACTGAAAGCTGGCCGGTGCGTTTGTCAACCCAAACGGCATGACTCGAAACTGGCAGTGACCATGATATGAGTTTTAAACGCCGTCTTATACTCATCCTCCGGGTTCATCCTGATCTGATGGTAACCGGCTGTTATGTCCAAACTGAAAAAATATGCGGTCTCTAGCAGTTCATCCAGAATCTCATCAACCAAAAGCATTGGGAAACGATTCTTGATGGTTAAAGCATTGAGTTTACGGTAATCCACACAAAAACGCCATGTACCATCCTTCTTCTGCACAAGTAAGACCGGAGAAGCGAAAGGACTAACGCTTGGAACAATCAATTCAGCATCCAATAACTTCTGCACCTTCTTCTCAATTTCGGTCTTATGAAAAGGAGAGTAGCGATATGGCCTTGAATTCACAGGGACTGCTGAGGGCAAAAGGGGAATATGATGATCAAATGGACGAATAGGAGGTAGTGTCTTTGGATCAGAAAAGGCATCCAGAATTTCTTCCACCAGAGCTGTGACAGCAGGACACTGCACAGTAGTAGACCAACACTGCAACTCAGTATCAACCAAACGCTCCAAAATACCAACTGCCCAGATATCATTCCCCTTTAGCAAATGCTCCACTTGCACCAAGGAGATTCCCATCAGTTCCTGCTGCGGAACAGCGAAAATACCCTGCAATGATACTGGTTTACCAGCCTCCAGAAATTGCAGAGTCTTGTGCTCCCAATCACAACACATGGGGCTATGAGCTCGCAACCAATCAGCGTCATAGGCCTGTAGCTTCAGAATCCTCATGTTAGTATGAAAGGTAAACCCATTGGACAGCCACTCAACTTGTGAAACCCAAGAATCACTAAGGTTTCCCCATTGGCCACTCTAACTTGTACTGCCATACACTGTTGAGCTACCAGTCCCACTCGAGGTAACATAGCAGCACTGAGAAAACTGGTAGAACTCCTAGAATCCACGAGAATCAACATAACTTGGTTCTGAATGAGAGCTCTCACCTGCATACTCCCATCAGCAGTTGTCCTAGACAAGGCATGCAGTGACAGTTGATAAAGCTCATCGGCCCTAGCATCTTCCAACTGTAACTGCTGTAGGACATCATCTAACAACACCAGATGCATATCCTCAGTGGACAATGCATTCAGATCCACTTGCACCCTTTTAGCACACTTTGCCACATGGCTTGGCTCAAACCTTTCTCCACAAGTGAAGCACAACTCATACAATTTTTTGTAATCTCGAAGCTGCCTCTCCTTGCTCAAAGTCTCTGAAGAAGCAGATGCTTTAGAATCAACTTTGACAGTAGCAGTAGCAGGTTTGGAAGAGAAAGTAGTTTTCTGAACATTATATTTTCCCCCTTCTTAAATCTCTTCCTGCATCAGTGCTAAAGTCACTGCTCTATCTACTGTCACTGGAATTTGAGACTGCACTGGCCCTTGAATCTCTGATTTTAGACCCTTGATGAACTGAGTTACAAAGAAAACCTCATCAAGTGCTGAATTATGAATGGCTATTGCATACCTCCCTTCTTCAAATTCTGCAACATAATCAGACCCCTTTTGCCTCAAGTGCAGTAAAGTTCTCAGAGCCTTCGGATATTCATTGGTACCAAACTTGGTAAGAATTGCTCGCACGGATTGTTCCCAATTACCCAATCCCTGAGAAATCTTATGCACCTGCAACCACTTTGCGGCATTTCCCTCCATATGTAACGAAGTAGTAATTACCCACAACACTTCATGTATGCCAAAAATCTCAAAGTAGTTGACACATTTATCCAGCCAAATCCTAGAGTTCTCCCCTTAAAACCGTGGGAAAGACAGCTTAGGCATGTGGCGGTTGGGTCTCACCAGTGGATCCTGTCTGATGTTGACCAATTCCCGAACACCTGATGGGCGAGCAATGCTGGTGATTACATCGCTCACGACGGCTGCGATCTCCACCTCGAGGACGAACCTCCACCTCTGAAATCTCAGTATCAGACTCCAATTCCTTTCCCATCTTCTCCAACGTCAACTGGACCACCTCCACTCGACGCGCCTGTTGCTCTCGCTCCTTCGCCGCCTGGGCCGCAACCGTCGCCGCCACCTTCAATTGACCCACGAGCTGTTGCTGGACTTCATCTATGACCCTCAACCTCTGGGTCAGTGTCTCGAGTGAGCGAAACACCTTCTCCCACCGCTCCTCTTCACGCTTCTCCGCCATCACCATCTCCGCCAACACGAACCGAGTCTGCGCCGAAGGTTTGGGTACGGGAGCAGTGGCGCCTTCCTCTAAAAGTTGATGAGCGAGAAGCTTCTACGCTCCACCGCCTTGCTCGTTTCCGAACGACCTTCACCAGAAATCACGATTCAGACGAGCAGAAGCTTCAACCGCGACCACCACACCCACGCTGCCGAGGAGATAAGCTCTGATACCAGTTGTGACGTCTCTGGCCACCGGCGAGCCACCACAGAGATGTGAACGCACGCAACTGAGCCGTCGCCGAGCTTGCAAGGCGTAGCGAGGAAGAACAGAGTAACGCTGATGTTCTGTTTCTGTGGTTTCTATTATTTTTTTCGTGTCCAAAACAGAGTGCCCCTGATACAGGTTTTATACCCGGTTACAACTCACGCCAACTCACGCCAGCTGTATGACAGCTCACACATAATAGCGGTTATTTGCTCCTAAGCCTGATGAGCGACTTGGGTCATCTTCACCTCGGTGTCACGATTAGCTGGCACAGCTAGAGTCATGACAGGCCCCTCTGTCGCGTCCTTTCACCGTTCGGGTTATGCATGCGTGGCTTCGCGGTGTCGATTGCTAGACTGATTCGATGAATCCTGATAATGACGTTAGTTATGCCAAGACGAATTGGAGTTACTAATACTTATGCCGCAGAAACCATTTCATTGATTTTGTCTAAATCAGTATATGTGAATTGCTTAACTTGGTGAGTGATCTGAACAGTATGGAACTGCAGTAAGATCGTTAAGGTTCCATGGCACATATATGAATCTCCTTGTACCTAAGTTTGACTGTATACCGTGGGGGAGGTGCATTGTCGATCTTTTATACCTAGTGGTTAGAAAGTTCCGTGATCTGATGGAGGATGTGAAAAAGGTTTCTAGGATAAAGTTCATTAATTAAATTCCATTGTTTTTTTTAAAAAGCCTAAAATTGCCATTTTAAGTTTCTTAGGAGTGATATTTCAGTTTTAAGCCCCATTTGGAACAGAGGAATTTTTTCAATTTCTCCGTTTTTTCTGTGAAATTAAACTGATTTCTGTGAAATTTCTATGAAATCATTGTGAAATTACTGCGTTCCAAACGGGGCGTTAGTGGGGGAAGCACAGCTGAGTCCCTGTTACAAAATTCTGTGATCACGTCTTGTTGCTGTATCTAGAGAGGTGAGGAATAGTCCTGTGGTATATTTGTAGATGAATCCTGTTTTTTTTCCACCGAACCGTGATATGTCTCTGGTTTTAACTAGATTTCAATCAAGCACCTTTCATATATAACTTCTTTGATATTCTTTATGATCTCGCTCTAATCCTCAAGAGCCAGCAAGTAATACTCGATGCAGAGTTTTATTACTAGCTCTATAAATTGTGTTGAATATTTGATTAGAGGGTTGCCGATGGTTTTGAAATTTTGTTTCTGTATGATACCATCATAAAATCCTTTCAGAATGATTTATTTGGGAGCCTGGGGATATGGTTTTTTCTTGATGGCTGATGCAGATATCCTGATTATATTTTGGTCGTGTAGCTAGACTTTATTATAAACAAACAGGCTGTCATTTTTTTGGACATTGTTTCATAACTGCAAATTCATATGCAGATGCATTGCATACGTTTCAGCCTTCCTGGCCGCTATGAGTCATTCTGGAAGGAGCTTCATGGTGCAAAGCTCTTATGGACAAACCGAAGCAATCTAAAGGTTGAGGATGCTGGAGTTGCAGCGTTGTTTGGCATCGAGTTGTACGCTTGGTTCTGCTCTGCGTTGGTGAAATCGTTGGTAGGGGATTTACTCTCACTGGCTACCATGTCTGACTTGCCTGTCTTACCTCTAGCATGAGCGATCATAATAGCGTACATTTGCCAACAGATATTATGTTGGTGGTCAGTTTTACTTTTATCCTGACATAAGTCGTCGTGAGAAGTTTTGTTATCCATAGAATGTTCTTGATGCTGCTGAACTGATTTCGTCTTGGTTGAACGAACATGATGAGCTAATAATTTACTCTTTTATCATATCCCTTGTTTTGCGTCTGTGATATTCTCGATAGTCGGCTTGAAGAATATTTGCTGGTTGCATTGCTTCGGCATCAACCATCAAAGTTGTACCGTGCTCGGGTTAAACTAGGATCGCTCCAATGCTGGAACTTGCCTAGTTGCCTGCCATCCAAACAGTCTGATGGTGCTACCGCTTGTACAGAAAGACGGCCGCTCATGGTCTCATGGATACACTCTGTCTGGCTAAATAAGCTAGGATCGCAACACTTCACGAATGCCACCTCCGTTGTGATAAAGAAAAAACAACCTCCACTTAAAAATTTTCCCAAAATGTTGCTATTTTATATTTGATGTAAGTCCTTTTTTATGTGTGACCAATATTTTTATAAATTCGTATAGTTTAATCGCATGTGAAATTGATTATGAATGTTTCTCATTACAAATCTATACGAGTCTTATGTTATTAATCTATATAAATTTAATAAAAAAATATGGTTAAATATAGAAGAACTTGACTTAGGATAAACTAAATTAACAAATTTTAGAGACGGAAGGAATGGCTGTTAAGTTATTATTAGTAGGTAATAACGGGAACCGACGGAGTTGTTTAAAGAAACAAGGCAGCAGCATTAATTGATGCCAAGTTAGGAGTAGTAAGTTACGTTCATCGTACCTGACGACGATTGTAAAGCATGCTGCAGAGACGAAACCTCCGGCGAAAACGATCAGAATTTCAGTCATGGTGACGTCCAAGTTTCTGCTCCTCCTCCTCGTCGTCCTCATCCCTATCTTGGATACCATTGCCAGCCAACCACCACCAGGAAGGACGCTGCACCTCCCCGTCTTCTTCCGCGACACGGCAAACACCCTCCGCCATCCTCCGGACGACGAAACGGCGCTGGCCTCCGTCGACACGGCTGCGCCTCACGACGGGCGGCCGCTCCGTTCCCGTGTCCAATCCGGGGTGGCGCACAACAGCGGCGCGTACTTCGCCGCCCTCGGCGTTGGCACCCCGTCGAACCGCTTGTTCCTCATCATCGACACCGGCAGCGACTTCACCTGGTTCCAGTGCGCGCCCTGCCGCCGGTGCCACGCGCAGATGACGCCGCTCTACGACCCGCGGCGCTCCAGCTCTTACAGTCCGGTCCCGTTCTCGGCGCCGCGGTGCCGCCAGCTCAAGTTCCCCGTCCGCGACCGCATCACAGGCGGCTGCCTGTACACGGTCGTGTACGCCGACGCTAGCAGCTCCCGCGGCGAGGTCACCACCGACCGGCTCGTCTTCTCCAACGACACGATGGTCGTCCCCAACATCACCATCGGGTGCGGCCACGAGAACGAGGGGCTGCTCGGCTCGGCCGCCGGGGTGCTCGGCGTCGGCCGGGGCATGCTGTCCTTCCCCACGCAGCTGGCGGCGAACTACGGGCACGTCTTCTCCTACTGCCTCGGCGACCGCGAGTCCCGCGCCCCGAGAGCCTCGTCGTACCTCGTCTTCGGCCGCATGCCGGAGCCGCCATCCATGGTGTTCACCCCGCTGCGGAGCAACCCAAGGAACCCGAGCCAGTACTACGTGGACATGGTCGGGTTCAGCATCGACGGCGGACGGGTCGCTGGTTTCTCGAGCGCCGATCTCGCGCTGGACCCGGCGACCGGACGAGGCGGCGTGGTCGTGGATTCCGGCACGACCGTATCGTGGTTCGCCTGGGACACGTACGTGGCGCTGCGCGACGCCTTCGACGCGCGTGCGGCCGCGGCTGGGATGCGGAACGTGCACCAGAATCTGTCGCTATACGACACGTGCTATGACCTCGGAAGGACAACGGCCCGAGTCCCCACCGTCGTGCTGCACTTCGCCGGCGGCGCTGACATGGTGCTGCCGACGAAGAACTACATGGTCCGGGTGGACGCCGAGGACCGGAGGACGTACCACTGCTTCGGGTTCAAGGGGTTTAAGCCGTCGGAAGGCGAGCGCCACACGCTGGGCAACGTCCAGCAGCAAGGGTTCCAGATTTTGTTTGATGAGGAGAGGAAAAGGATTGGGTTCGCGCCAAACAGATGCTCCGATTGATTAACCAAAAACTGGAGCTTATCTTCTTGAGTAACTGCAGTCATATGTTCTTTAACAACGAGCATAACCACGTTTAAACATGCACTACACAGGGTATGCCACTTCCATGAGGAAGACTCGTACATATGCTGATGATGAACTGCCACTGTAATTACACTTTACAAAATCTGTGGTCAATTCACCTTTTGCTGAGCAGCCTCAGCGTACTGCAGAGCAAGCTTTTTCACCTTGTCACCCTCCTTGATCAGGAAGTTAGCATTTTTAGCGTGACGATGGAAGTTCATAACCTTCTCTGTTGTTTTCGTGACAGACCACCGATACTGATCGACAGTAATTACACCACTCTTGCAAAGTGGTCTGATGTGCTCTTTAACAAACATTTCAACCTACACAGATGCAAAGAAGCAACTTAGAATGATGATGATTTGTGATATTGTAGTGCGCCAGTACAGTGCAACACCTACTAGTACTATTCAGAATTCAGTGTCTAGGATTATCAGGCTAGCGAAACATGCAAGAAGTGACAACAGTGAGCTACCAGAAATGCAGGGCAACAATTACCTTCTTATATATGGAACTAGAGGAATCTGATGTGTTTCTCTTGGATTGATCTGCAGTTGATTTCTTTGAATCGCTTCCATCTTCAGCTGGATGGGTTGGCTTGTCTCCTTTAGGATGTTTGATGTTTAGCGATGAACTGTCACCCGAAGATCCCTCTCTGCTGGACTTCAAGTTCTTTGGTGTGCTGATCACTTCACCTTCTCTTGCTGAACCATTCGCACCAGGAGATTGATTAAGTAGCCTGCTTTCTGCTTTTTTTGTATCTTTGGAGTCTTTCAGGTTCCCAATATCTTCATTAGGCGTGTTGCTCTCAACTGAAATTCCCGTACCAGGTCCACCTTTTCTTTCACATCGCACAGTACACCTGTCATCTTCAGCCAAGTTTATTGCAGTGGATTCACTTGTCGCATTGTTTCTGCTGGGCGTCAACTTCTGATGCTCCTCAGACTTTGCTTTTGTTTTCTGACAAGCCATGACTGTTGAATTGTCATCTTCAAGTGAGGGTACGTCCTTCAACCTAGATTCAGAACTTGACTGAAAGATTTTGCTTGGTTCGGAATCCAAATCATCAGTACACCTGAGGACTCCTAAATTCACAAACAGTTAACGATTAAGCATTTCCTCTGTGAAAACTATGAACAATTAGAAACTGTCATCGAATAAGAATTACCTTTAACTTCTGTGGTCTCTCTCTCAGGGCTGTTAGGAGGGGAATCAAATAGGCCTGCTTCTTTTAGTGCTTCTTCTGCGCTGCTGAAGCTAACGGTGTGTTTGCGCACACTTTGCTCTGGGGCAATATCATCACCTAACTCACTCTTTTCATTAGAGATGACTACTCTGTTTAGAGCATCTTCTGTATCACTGCCACTAACTTTGGTACTCTCAGATGTGACTTGCTGTGACATATGATCACAGCCAGATTCAGCATTTTGGGTTAGTGCTGAAGCCTCACAGTTAGATTTTACCTTGGCAGGCTGGCGAGCAGCCTGAGAGCATAGATTAACATAAACTAATTTGCTATTTGATCTTTCATAAATATCCTTTTCTACATTCACAGCATCAGCAATGGCTAATTCAGTGGCTGCGCATTTGCGAATGACGTCCAAATTTGCTTTCTGCAAATAATGCTCAGCAATGCGCTGAAGTTGAGCCTGAGATGCATAAGTTCAATTAATAACTTGGCCATTTGATCGGAAAAAAAATATGCAAGCATGTTTAACTTATGACAGTTTGGAGTGACGGCTTGTATGGCAAGCTGATATGAAGACAGTTGTCACAAAGACAAACTCAGTAGCATGCTTGGTGAATCAGGTTACAACGTCATAAATTATATCATCCAATTGTTAATCCTTCTCTATTTTTTCTATAATAACTAAACCATGTCTTATTTTATTTGAGAGCAGCCCCGTGCATGCTCCTGCTTGTGCAGGGTCCGGGGAAAGGTCCGACCACTTTGGGTCTTTTGTAATATTTTATCTTATTTGAAAAGCAACAAAATATAATATGGAAAATGAGTAGAAAGAATCAATAACCAAGCATTAAAGGTGTGCTTGGTTGAGCTGTGAGCTGTGCAAAAGCTGCTGTAGAAAATGAGCTGTGAGAAAGCTAAAACCCGTTTGGCTTAAAACAGCTGTGAGTTTGTGAAACTGCAAGACAAATATATATAAGTATAATATATATAAGTATAATATATATAAGTATAATATATATCATATTATATATATTACTAATATAATATATAATATATATTATAGTTATATAATTATTAATTATAGTTATATTACATAACTATAATAATATATAATTATAATATAATCATAGTTATATTATATAATTACAATTATGAAATATAATTATAACTATGTAATATATATAGTTATAATAAAGGTATAATTGTAATTATAGTAATATATAATTATAACTATTTAATATATATAATTATAATAAAAGTATAATTATATGTAATCATGTAATATAATTATATATAATTATAATTATGTAGTATATGTAATTATAATTATATTACATAATTGTAATTATATTATAATTATGTAAATATGATATAGTTATAGTTATATTACATAATTGTAACTACAGAATATATAATTATGTATAATTATAATATATATAAATCAGCACCCAGAGTCGGCAAAAGCAAGTCCAGACCTGCTTTTGTTTTTGAACTAGGAGAAAACTGCTTTCTAGGAAGAACTTTTGTCACAGCTTATCCCTTTGGTTGGGCTTTTGACTTTTGCAAAAGCTAAAAGCCAAAAGTCACCCAACCAAAGGCACCCTAAACCTATTTGAAAGCAGTTGACAAGAAA
This sequence comes from Zoysia matrella, assembly GCA_001602295.1. Taxonomy (NCBI): domain Eukaryota; kingdom Viridiplantae; phylum Streptophyta; class Magnoliopsida; order Poales; family Poaceae; genus Zoysia; species Zoysia matrella. Next base: position 29,854 of record BCLG01002261.1, read on the forward strand.
TGTCAAACAGAGACTGACTGTAGCAAGAATTTAGTTGAAATGTAGCCGGATTACCTGTCTGGCTGATAAGGGAACTTTATTATTGCGGCCAGCTGTGCCTGTGAGCTGTGGCATCATATCAGCAGGAAGTTGTGCCTAAGTAAACCAGATAAAACAAAATAAGTGAGTATCACTGGAGTTGTTAATTAGCTTATTTAGACACATTCAAAATAATTGCACATACTAATAGAGGAAAATTCCCCTTGAGAGCATCAGTGTCCCCAGTTTGATCTTTGCTTGTAACAGAGCTGGCATTTTTTCTTGCCAGGATCTCAAGGGCCCACTTTCTTTTGTCATGCTTGATATCGCCTGTGGTTTGTTTTTGGTTCTGTGAGTGCTGACTGTTTCCATTTTCTTTTCTGCTAGTTATTTCTTTATTCAGACCTGAAGATGTCGATACTTTTGCAGTGCTGCTGGGTGAATTGATTCTGATTGCCTCAGTCCCCACAGCAGATTTGTTAGGAGATTTGATATTGGTACCTTTGATTTCGCTACTTTTATCCAATGGTGCACATCCTGAGAGGACAGAGAGGGGCTTTATATCATCCTTCCTTGGAACAACCGATGCATCAGCTAAATATAACCTGGACATAATGGAATTGGAGTTCTCTACCTTTTTCCCCTGAGCACTTTCCTTGTCCATTTCAGAGGATTTCTTGAGTAGCTGAAGTACTGATTGCAATGTCTCAATCTTTTCTGGGTTTACTCCAGGGGAACAACGATATTTCCAAAATTCAACCTCCCAATCACGATGCCATGCACTTCTTCTTCTTCCTGTGGATGTCCCATACAACTTCTTGGTCAGATTCTCACGTTTTTTGCCCTTTTGAAGCAATGCTCTTTTTGTTCTTAGAAGTGAAAGGTTGGCATTTTTGCCTGGTCCATCCACTGACTTTCCAATTGCTGCCCGGAAAGCAGTCAACAGTTTTTCATCAAAAGATCCATCCTTCTCAAGTATATTAGTGCCGGTATCTCTAACAACTTCTCTTATCTCTTGTTGCAATTTCTGGACAAGAACTGATGATTCATTTCCTTCTTTCGGGAGGATCTTTTTCACTCTAAGCCCAGGCTTATCCCCTGCTCTTCTTCCCACAGGCTTTGCCTGCTCTCTACCAAGATCTCTTCTGTAGTCTTCCCCTTCGACAATACTCAATATATCAGGAATTGCATTATGTTGTGGAGAAACCTCTGACATGTCACCACAAGTAGCTTTTGCAGAAACAGAACTCGTATGACCGTGTGTTGAAGAAACACCAGAGTTTCCAATTAAATTGATATCCTGCTCTTGCACTTCCAATTTTGCCTTTTTCGAAGGATGGCTCACTTCACTCCCTGATCCCGTTTCCTGCTTTTCCCTCCCGTCACTGTTCTTATGTTCATCGTGCCTAGAAATATTAAGTAAAACGGTTAACTGAATGGAATTGCTTAACTTACATGGCACTATTGAGTGATAAGTTATTGAAGGTTTTCACCTGAGTGGCAACTTCATGTTCTGAGGAGTTTTCATCAGCTGAACGGCATCTGCATTAATCATATACATGTCAGGCGATCTTACCATCTTACTAGCTGCAATGACAAGGGGTGATATCATGTTGGACACACAATGAAATATAACAGAGTAGAAAATGCAGTGTGACAAAACGGGATTAGGCTACTTTCCACAGTTTCAAGTAACCTAGATTGAACAGTGATAAAAACAAATACCTGGTGAGGGCAGTTGTGGAGACTTGATTATAGATCTTTCGTTACTGTGATTATGCACTGCATTCTCTTGGCCTCTATTTTCAGCCTCCTTAATGTTGTCAGTAAATGAACAAGGTGACACAAGCGTTGGTGCTTCCAACGGCGCATTTGACAAGTTACCCTGATCTGAGCTAAATAAGGTTGTTGCTGACTCACGTATTGGCGAAAATTGTAATGACCTTTCTGCTGATTCTGAACTCTTATTTTGTGATCTAGTGAATACATCTGTATTCCTTAGGATACTAGCATCTGCAACCGTTTCATGTGTCATCTTCAAGCCTGGTGAAACTTCTAATAGACCACCCTTAATTTCAGGATGTTTTACATCAACCATTGATACAACAAGGGCAGTTTCACCCTCATCAGCAACAGATACCGATACTCTCCCAGAAAATGATGCATCAGTACTTGTTCTATCAGAACAAATCTCATATTCTTCACTGAAGTTTTGCTTCATGATTACACCAGCATCTTGTTTCACTTTGGTAGGCATGCATCTATAATATGGAATAAATTATTTAATTATCATAAATGTGGAGCGAATCCAGTGTAATTATTCCTAGCAAAGTGTGACACAAAGGAGTCAGAGAATATCAGATTACCTTGGGCAGAGCCACGAATCTCCAGTTGCCATTTCTGGATTAAATCCCACACATAAAGCATGATACCTAGCTTAAGGATCAATGGAATCAGAAAATGGCTATGGTTCACAATTAGTTACGAACACTGGATACTTTCATAAAGGATATACCATTTATCACATGAATCACAAGCAATTGATGTATCCAAAGTTGAATCACCCTGAGCTGCCACATGTCCACTCCGAATCTTGCAATCACTATCATCCAAACAATCTACTGCCTGCAGAATGATGGAATATTGTGAGAGACAAATTGTGATTATTTGAATGGAATGATGAGCTTATTTGAACATAGTTACATCTGCATCAATATAGTATGATGGGAACGAAAGTGCGCTGCTTTCCCCTTGCCCATACCAATCATCATCACCACTGCACAATTGGAATACATAGAAGTCATGACATGGGGCCTTTCTTTTAATTTCTTTGAACATTAGTGCATAATTATGAAGGAATCATAAACATAAAAATTCACAATCATGGCATCATAATTAACAGGTAAATTAATAAATGATATGATTACATAAACATGCGGGTATATCATGAAAGTTTCCTGCTTCAAATGGTCACAGGAATCAAATATCAATTATTGGTTACTTTGCTTGAAAAGATATTTCTATTGTTATTTCTGAAAAAAAAATTCCTTACTTGAAATGAACATACAATGTCGTGAGATAAACATACTAAAAAAAATATTCAACACTAACAGTCTGCCATATAACTTATGAGGAAGCAGGGAATCACGGAGTAAATAACACAAATTATTAAGAACATTAATGTTGGACATGTTTGCATATCAAAACTATAAAGGAGTCGACACTATACCTGGCTAAAGAGTATTCATCTTCAGCAGCAGTTCCAGCTGTATCATATAACTTCACCAACAAATAGAAAAAACAAATATTTATTCCAGTGAAAATTCTACATTGAAGATGTTAAATTCAGTAACATTTTTCATCAAATTCTTTTCGAGTTGTTATTAGAACTTTATCAAAGAAAAGTTGCTACTTACCGGAGTGCATGATATATGCTGAAATTCTCTCTTGCAAACGGGGCAACGATTTGTGATGGCGGCCCAGTTGTCAATGCAAGTATAACAAAACCTGGCATTTCGAATTCAAATAGCTATGTATCATAACAGTTCGTTGAAATATTTGTATCACAAACTCTGGAATAGAACGAGTGGTTACTATCCAAATAATAGGGTGTAAACCTAGCTCTGAAAATTAATGCAGTATGCACTAATGTTAGATAAGTGATGAATCAAATGTTGGAAACTGTAAATATGTGATCGAAGCCCTACCAGTGTTGGCAACAATCCAGAACTCCTCTATTGATGATGATATCTCCACAAATGCTGCAACTTTCATTCTCCAATGCATAATTTTCCTGGGCATAACAGTTTGACGGGACATATTATAGCGCTATAATATTTATATGAGATTACATGGATTGAAGGTAGAAACCTCAAATGAAAGCATATGCATGCAGAGCTACAACACTCAATGACCCATGTTATTCTACCAAGTCAGTTAATCTTTTCTGTTTGCCCAGTGTTACATAAACATCTACACAACCAAACTGAATCTAATTAAGTATGAGAGGAAAACCATATTAAAGCACACAAGCGGGAGACATTTAGAAAGCTGAACAAGAAAATAAAAAATCCCAAGATGACCATACATTGTTAGTGTGGCTTCTCAGCTATCCAAAAATAAATTCCCCACTACAGATCCAACAATTAAGTATTAATAAACGAGAAGTTTGATTAACTCATTGCTTTTGTCATGGTGAATTGACACACAATTCTACAGCGGTATCACCACCATGGTGAATTCAATTCACGCACTGTTCCACATCCTGTGAGAAAATACGTAGTTGCAGAAAAACAAACATGGTTTACAAATCTGTCATATAATGAAATCATGATCGATTAAAAACCATGAAAAAAATGTGCTACCTAACTATCAAAGGCAGCATAGCAGTTACAGTTCATTCTTCATTGAGCCCCTCACTTGTACTCAATTGGGAGTACCAGCAAGCACTTAGCACAACAACGGAACAGCAAATGGGAGAACAGTAAAGCAAGCTTCACTTCACTAAGCAAAAGAGATGCGGTACCAGGTCATCCATCTGTCCCAGAGCTCCTCCACTTGATCCGCCATAAATATCCATTTCCCAAGACATCGTCGGTCAGGTTCTGCCGTTCTGATGCTCAGAGGACGCTGCAAATCAGCCCTACGTATCAAAGCCGAACCTGCAGTACAAATTAAGTGATTGGTGTCGGCGCGGAACGAGTAATAGCTGGCCGGAATCTCGTGGCCAGAACGCTCGCAACCCAAATTGGGGAAACTTGAAAAATACTTGCGCAAGGTTTCGCCGGTGCCGGCGACCTGACCGCCCTAGCAACGGCGGTGAGGTTGGGGTAGCTGGAGGCGCAGCCCGCAGCCGCCGGTAAGGGTGTGCGGGCTGCCGGGAAGGAGAAGGCCCACCGCGTCGAGTCCAACCAGAGAAAGACGACGACGTCTGCAGGCCAGCTACATGCCTGGCCCGTAAGGCCCAAGCCTAGTTTGATCCAGCCCAGTTAAGCTCGAAGGAACGTTGTTTTCCTTTCCTAACAGGGGACACTATGCCATCTATCTGGTTACTAGTCTAATGCCCCGTGCTAACGCTACGACTATAGAAAAAAAAAATAAGTCAAGAAAAAATATTAAGAACATGTGAATAGTATAAAAATCACTATGTTGTTTGGAATCATTAGTCACGTAGCCTTATGATTGTATAATAAATAGAGACATGCGAGTCATCTTTTATGGCAGAAGCAAACTACTCTTCTACAGCATAAGCAAAAAAATGAACTGGTCCAAATTCTTCAATGCATAAGCTAATTTCAGATAGTGACAATCACACTTCACGTTATTGTTCTTAAAGTTACAATATGTAAAGACAATCTAACATCTCATATGTAATATTACCTCACTTTCTGATATAATTCTAATAAACATCAAGTTGTCCACCTTTCAATGTTGAAGCAAGTCCTGAAAGACAAAAGATTCCTACAAGTCAAATAGACCAAATATGAGAAGAAGAGTTTAAGGGCATGTTTGAATTGGTGCTAATGCTTACCACACCAAATATTGGTAAACCAATGCAATTTGGATGGCATTTGGTAATGTAACATTCCAAACAAACTTATTTTTACTTAGATTACCAACAATTTGGTCCTTCCCTTATGTTGATCATGAAATTTTTTTGTAAGGTAAGCATTGAGCACAAACCAAACACACCCTAACTGCATGCAAACACAACATACAAGTAAAGCAAGCACACAATAAGCTGCACAATAAAAGAAAATGGTCAATAAAATTTATAATTTACTAACACATCAGCAGTTTGGCA
>BCLG01002261.1:41023-65930 GCA_001602295.1 Zoysia matrella
GTAGTGCGGTGCGCTGGCGGCGGCAACGGGGTCGAGGAGGTGGACCGGCGGCTGGAACGCGTACACGGCGCCGAAGATGGAGTTGTCGGCTGCGTCGACGAGAGCATGCAGCAGCTCGAAGTGGAAGAACCTCCACCACGCCGGCGCGCGGGCCTCAAGGCCCTGCCTGTTCCACTGCCGGTCTCGCTCCAGGACATATACTCCCTGGACGAGGCTCGCCATGACGGATCGCCGGTGGTGCTGGCAGTTCCTGAACGAAGCGAATCGTCAGATGGCAAAGGTGATCACTGAGCTTTCGCCAGTATATACAGGTGAGCAATTCACTGCGAAACTTCTTGTTTCAGACAAGAAACATGGCACTCGTCATAAATTAGTATGCATCATCATTTTACAAAAGAGTAATGTCGGATCATTATGCTCATTCAGAATTCCAGTTTGAGAATTCAGTAGTAGAAATCAAATTCGACGCATTAGTAGTTGCTTCTACGTTCTACTTCGAGCCAAGAAATCATTTGAAATAATATCAACTGAAAGACAACTCACCAATTCACATATGTCAAATATGTAGGTCCTGAAACTTCAAAGAGGTCCTTCTGGGACGGCATTTTGCTTTTCGCTTGTTTTGATCCCTCTGAATAAGGATAAATATGCTTGTGAAACACTCTAGGATAGAACATCTTCCAACGAAGTAAAGTGGTTCTTAGCAAAGAGGAAAGTGATCACTCCATCGAGGTAGAGTAGAACCACATGCACTTGTAAACATATAATCATTAGAGAAGTTCATATGAAGCCAGGACCAATACCCTCAAAACCAAGGTAAATCTAAAGAGTTGTTCCAAAAACTCGAATGGATCAAAGAAGCCAGAACCAATGATTTTTTAAATGTATCACATCGCTTTCCACTTGATGCTTAATCCTAAACAAACATAAAAACGCCATATTCTCCATCACCCTGCCTTTATTTATTCCCCACAATCATTCTCTAGCACATCAAGGTAACTTTTATTCTCATTGGACATTCTCAAGAACATGACCCACAGGATACAGAAATTCAGAATGTTATACTGTGGATCCAGAGTGCAGCAATGACATTACTGAAGAACCAATAGAGGAAAGGGAAAATACAAAGAGCAAGCAATTACCAGAGAAGAATGAGAGATCTCTGCTTTCAGCTAGGAAGCATCCTCCTCATTCCATTGACCTGCAATGAATCCCATAAGCTGCCATAGGGCTACAAGCTGAATAAATAGGGATACGACTTGTAAGTCAAGGAAACAAGAAGGCTATTTTTTTTAAGCAATGAGGAGTTCAAGATAATAATTTAAGCTGGTCAGACTCAGTCAAGACGGCCCAGAGCAACCAATGGGGAGGTGGACAATATTTTGCTCGTACTGACCCAGATTAGAGAAGTTAAGAAAGGACATTAGAATTTGAGGGTTTTTTTAAGGCACTGGAGAAAGAAGACTTAGGAGCACCAACTGTTGGAAGTCTTCCCATTCGTAGTTAGGGGCATCACAAGTGGCTATCCAACGCGTACCAATATACCATAAGCGCATCTTCACAGAATTATTTATGGGTATTTACGTTCCTTGATCCAGTAAGTATAGATGGGAGCAATAATTGAACGAACTGCTGGAGCTTGATTTGCATTGATCCGTTGGAGGTTGGGGTGGTTCATTGTCTTTTTAGGCAAGAGGGTTGTTTCGCTGACAATAGTATGATTGCCTTACACGAACACCTTGATGAAGAGGATATGAAATGCTATCGATAACTGCAATGAGCTAGAACATTATTTTGTAAAATGGTAAGTGGAAGGTCAAATAACTTCGGATTTTTTTCTAATGCCAATATTTTATCAAAAAATCAACTAAATCGTTTTGCATTTTGGGATTGTGGTCTGTGTATAGTGCAAAATACGTAGTCGGATTTTCCATTTCCTCCTTGTCTTGCTGTTGCTTTTCATTTCTCAAACCTTCTCATCCATTTCAGCTAGATTTCAAGTGCAGGATATGGAAGATATTGAGACACTACAATTCTTCACGAAAGTGCAAATGCTTTCAAGCTTTCAGCGTGTTCACTGTTCAGCGCGATCATATTTCCTGACACTTAACATATGATTTGTAATATCACAAATAAAATACTTACTGCCATAGAAATCATAATCTCAAAGCTCGCTTGTCATAAGTAATAAAAATGATTTCTTCCATTTCAAAATAGGTGTAACTAAATAAAATGGTTCTACATGTAACGGTCATCTAACATTCTCTTTGTGCCTAGAAATTCTGATGACGTATCAAAAGCTTATTTCCTTGATCATTTATGATTGAACATTATATCTACTGTATCATGAAGAGGCCACTGCAGGTGTTGCTGCATGAGGAACATCCACTAACCGTTCAAGCATTTCCAACTGATCATAAGGTGCTATCTGCAAAGCATCAGATGCATAAGCATTTTAGGTCTTCCATGTGGCCCATTTCAGAAATGTGACAGTACCATCTAGACTCGATGTATTAACATTTTATACTCCAGCTAGTACAAAAAAAAAATTAATCAAACATATTTATGTTACTATTGCCTAGAACAATAATGTAATATTACCTGACTAAATCCATCGGGCCATGTTATAGAAACTGCATAGTTTCCCATTGGCCTAATCTCCTCAGGCTCAATATCTTCAGGAATATCACCATACTGTACTTTCTGCTCCCCTGTCCATTCATCCTGAGGAAAACAATTTCTTAATTGGTATTTATCCAAATTATGCAAGTAGGATTCTAAAATATAAACACTATGTATGACGATGTTTTCAACATAAGGTTGCATGTAGCTTTGGGAGTCTGATGATGGTCATCTACTAATTACTTTTAAATAGAATCCATTATTGATGCACACATACACAGATCGTTTTCTTGGTAGCCTTAAGGAGCCACGTGAGAACTATATATGCCCAGTGTATTGAATGATGAAAGAGCATACACACCACACTTTGAGCAGATCGATCATTCCGTCTGACTGTTGCTGGATGCAACAAGAACTCTTCATCTGAATCTGGCACTTTCACTCTTATTGCTCTAATTGATCTATCATAGGACACTGCAGTTGAGACTGCATATGGAGGAAGAAAACAGTTTCAACATAAATTAAATGAGAAATAAAAAAATTGTAATAGTATGTGGCATAAGGGTGAATCCAAAAAAAAAAAAAAAAAGAGGCAAACTTTCTTTCTTTCTTTTTTCATTTGTGCAATCTTCTTTCTTCTGGAACTACTTGGCTTTTAACTTACCTTGTTGTCTAATTTTAGCACATTGTTGAACAACACAGACTCCAAGATTTTCAAATGTCTTGGCTACATCTCCTTGGGGATTAGCCACCACCTCTGGAATTCCAGTATCTCCTGAAGCTGACAGCTGTAAAATTAACAAAATGTCATTTGCATTCTCATTATTAGTCAAGTGTAAGCGCTTGTACTGAACTTACTGTTGGCCGTATCGGTAGATCAAAGAGGTGAGGTATTCCAAATTGCTGCACAACCTGAAAGAGTACTTGCATTCCAATAAGCAATTGAGTAACTATCTCAGAGAATGTGCTAATTAACCGAAATGTCATTGACTTGCCTGAGATCCAGAACCTTGTCCAAATGGGTAATAACGCTTTCCATCAGCATCAAAGTAGCACATGTTCTCAACAACTGCAACGCAAGGAACCTGGCAAACCAAACATGAATAAAAAAAATTATATACGAGATTAGATATGGTAGGCTCTAAGTTGAGCATGGCATGTCAAGTTACACACCTTCAGCTTAGAGAACATCCTTACTCCCTTGGCAACATCAATGAAAGCCAGTTTCTGAGGGGTGGTAACAATCACGGCTGCAGTCAATGGAGCTACCTGATGTTTCAGAAATGTCATATTTCACAATTTTTTAATTACTTGTCTTAATGCATTTTCATTTATAGAGACATGTTGAAGGTACCACCTGACAGAGTGTTAAATGTATATCGCCTGTTCCAGGAGGCATGTCGATGACTAGATAATCAAGTTCACCCCTTTATGAATTTAACAACATTATCAGATTCTTTCTAACCAGGAAGTCGAAAACATTTTCACATCCTAGAAAAAAAAACTGAAAATTTTTTCGTGAACTAACTGAATCATGCATGGTTATATAAACGTGATGTCTTTAGACAAGTACCAATTATAAAACCAAGCAAGTTTGTTTACCAGTCAGTAGTCGTCAGCAACTGATTAATGACTCCAGAAACCATTGGACCTCGCATGATTGCTCTTCCTTGTCCCGCAAAGCCAAAAGACACCATCTTGACGCCCAAGTACTCAGTTGGAAGAATAGCTCTGCTTTCGGGGTTCTAAAGATAAGTCTGTTTACCATTGTTAATGCAAGTATTAAATTCCATGCTGATGCAGCAGTTCAAACCAGTAGGTTTACCATTACTAGCAATCGATTCTCAGGAGAAACCATAGTTGGTAAGCTTGGGCCAAAGACATCAGCATCGAAAATTCCAACTCTAGCCCCCATCCCAGCTAGTGTATATGCGAGATTTACAGCAACTGTAGATTTCCCAACACCTCCCTGAAAAATATAATTTCTTAATTACTGAAAGGAATTATGATATTTGCTGATATTCACAGGGCTACAAAGTCATGCCTTGCAGCTTGAAACTGCTATAATATTTGAAATCTTCTGCAGTCCTTCTGGAAGCTGGCCTGCATATATTGGCTGTGCAGGCTGTGCAGACATCGTAACATTCACCTTCTTGACCCATGGTAGTGCTGCCACAACCTCGTTTGCCTTTTTCTCGAACTGTAGAGCACAAGACAAAAAGTAGGCACTTAAAAATGGTTACTCTGAATTCAGATGTCAAAACAGATAATATAACCATTTTTTTTCCTAAGTGAACAGGGAGTGAAACTTTACAGAAGTGCTTGATACTCGCCTCGTCTTTGATAGGACAAGCAGGAGTGGTCAGCTCTAGACGAAACGAGACCTGAAACATAGCGAGACACAGACAACATAAGCATCTCGTCGCCTGTTAGAATCCTAACTAATCTGGTGACGGAGCTGCCTATACCTCTTCCAAGGCCTCACTGATCTCCAAATCCTTGACAAATCCACACGACACGATGTCCGTGCCGAAATCAGGATCGATGATCTGGGAGAGCGCTATGAGCACATCCTTCTTGGCATCATCCACCGAGGCCACTGCCGCAACAGTTGACAACCACAAACGTTTGAGCAAACTAGGAGCAAAGTTCGATTGCTGTGAAGCCTGTGAGGCCGTTGAAGCTTACCGCCGGACGCAGCGGCCCTGGCGCGGAGCCGACGCCGGGGCCTGGCGCGCGGGGACGAGGTGAACCATGCGCGCGTCCGAACGGCGGGGGCAGGAGCCTTCGCTGACAGAGTGCCTGCAGGAGGAGGCGTCAGTGATTCAGTGTCCGCCAAAGAGTTGACGACGGGTGGTAGGCACGCGGTGTTCACCTCTCGGAGACGGCTGCGTAGCGGGGAGGAGGATCTGGGCGGCGGGTGGCGCGAGAAAGGAGGCCGGCGCGGCTCCGAGGGCCTGCATTGCCGCGCTGCCCGGAGGCCTGTGACGGAGACCGAGAGGATGAGGGGCGGGAGGGAGGGAGTGGCCGCGGCCGTGGCCGTTCCGGGGCCGCCCGTTGGGTGTGTGGATTTTGTTGCCTCTCTGTGTTCCTTACTTGCTGGCTTTGGCCTTGTGCAACGAAAGCGTGGCATACACACGGCGCGCGTGCGTGCGTGCGTTACAAATGTTCTAGGAGTACCACACAAACAACATTCTGTCAAATGTCACAACGATTATCGTATGGAAACCAACTAGTGGTCACAAATTACCCAGTCGAGGCTCGGATTCAAGTGACACGTTTGAGCATTGGAAGTTCGTTAAAAAAGAAAGAAAGCTGAGCATGGAAGCCCAGCCCACGAAAGAAAGACTCGATCCTTATGTGGGCTGATCAACCCATTTTTTGTTTCCATAGCAAAAAAAAAAAAACACTGCTCAGGCTGGGTTAGGCTGAGAGAACCCGTGGTGCAGCCCAGCATCGCGTTGGCCCCTTCCTGCGCGGCCTCCGGCATCGAATTTGCGTCCATGTTGCGGCGCGGCAGGGTGCCGCTGCATATAGGGTTTGCTATTTACAGTTGGCACCATCTGATTGTAGAGGCGCTAGTTTTTTCTTTTCTCGTTCGCTAGCTTGAATCTGTGTGGCCTGAGCGCTCGGAGCCGATAAAACATGTAACAACAGAGCATTGCATCATCACCCATGCCGTTTACTTCCCCGAGTGCCCTTGCATAAAACCCAGAGCAACATGTCGTACAGGAACGAGCGGTGGACGGACGAACTAAACATCATCGGTAACCTGCCTGGCTACATCCACCGACACAGAAAAGGATCCCAGTGGTGCTCCCGTCCTTCCTGTTCTGCACGATTCCGATGAGCTCGCCCTCATGCTGCTGTCTTGCGCGACGATCCGAGATGCGACCTGATCGAGTACCTACCTATACATCCGCTGATCGCTGCTGCTTGCCATTGGCGTTGGGGTTGGGGGCCACCCAGAGCTCGGCGAATTTCATCACCTTGGAGACGCTCGCCAGCACCTCGTACGGCGTCACGTCCCCAACCACAACCACCTTCTTCTTCTCCAGATCCACCTCGAACGACGTCACACCTGCACGTAACCAAAAAAAAAACTGTTAGTGAGTTGTTGGGTTCCATCGAAAAGAGGCGACAATAAACTACAGTTACTAAAGATTTCCAGAAAAGGGTAGGCAGGCACATGAGCACGGTACAAAACATGTACCGGAGCATGCGCCTGCTTGCTTGCTGGGTTGGGTCGATCGACTCTTTGCCGAAAGGACACCGAGGGCCAACGCACGACCAGGGGGATGGATGGATGCTCGCTGCTCCTTATCTGCACTCAGCATGCTACTCCAGGGCATGTCGTGCTAGTGTCCTGTATTGTTGCTATACTGAAGGTCAACAACCGGGGCGCGTTTTTTCTCCGATGCCTGCCTCTGACGACCTTGACCACGGCCTTGTCTCGCGCGCTCTGCTGCTCCCGCTCTATCTGCTCCGGACGCTTCTCAACTCTCTCTGACGCCGCTCGCATCCCCAGACGCCGCCCATGTGCCAGTTTCTCCGTCTGTACTCACACACTGCTCTACTCGAGATTAGTACTTATCCTTGATATAATTTCCAATACACGAGAGATAGTCGCCTCGCTATAAGAAATGATCGCGCGCGTTTATAGGAATATGAACCGTCAAGGCACCGAGGAGATTTCGCAGCAAAACAGAGAAGCGGCATTTAAGGTTCCTGTCAGTTTACTTCACGTTTCTTTACGTTCTTGACGACCGTAAAGTATGTGGATTACTCTTTGACAGAAGAATTACGGTGCTTAACATGCGGTAATCTTTATCTCAAGTGTTCAAGATACTACTCCAATATTATTCAGTTGGGGTAAATTTTCAGCAGCGTGCTCACAGTTGTGTAAGAAAAGCTTGGGGTTTTGTTAGCCTGATACTACTAAAAGGAACCTAACTTTATGTACTTAAACGTTCATCCTATTCAGGTCCAGGACCTACCAAAAGAATCTGAACAACAGTCCTAAAAGAACGACTGATTTAGATGATCGGTTTCCACCCCTAAAATAGGAAGCAGTTTTTCGCCCTAAAAATGGATCAGTTTTTAACCCCCAAAAACGGACCAGTTTTTAACCCCCAGAAAAGGATCAGTTCTCGTACCGTCCATCTTGGCGATGTGCTTCTGGACCTTCTTCGCGCATCCGTAGCAGTGCATGGACACCTTGAGCTCCACGGTCTGCATCGATCAATCAAGCAGCAGCCAACAAGCCACACATGCAGCAGAGGATGTGATGAGACGAACAGTGGTCAACATGTTTCGCAGATCACACTGCTGGTATTCCTATCTTACAACATGAGATATCTTCTCACCTTTGGCTCCAGGTGGAAGGCCAGCGTCTTGGCCGCTCCGTCGACGAAGTCCTTGAGCTCCTGCAGCTGCCTGCTCACCAGCGCCCTCCTCTCGTCCTCGTCGTCGTCGTCCTCCTCCTCCACGGAATGCACGCAGACGCAGGCGTTGGCGCACAGCTGGGAGAGGGAGAAGCAGTCCAGGACCCTGTCGAGCCCCAGCTTCCTCCCCATTTCTTCTTTTCCCTCTGTCCAGAGAAGCTGCGAAGCTTTATAAACTCCGCACTGCAGCAGCAGATTGGAGTAACACCCTTTCGAAAAGCCAATCCGCAAAAGGGTTACTTCAGCCCTCGTCAAGATTGGCTGGGATCTACTGGCAGTGCGCAGGGGCAGTGCTTTAGTTTGTGTTTGGAGAAGAGACAAGCGTATGTGCGAGCTGAGCTAGCAGCAGCAGGCGGCCTGCCAAAGCTAGCACTGGTGCTTGAAACGAGGCAGTGGAGAGGAGCATACCAGCGTGTACTTATATTGTAAACGGAGCTGTATACAAGTATTTTTGTACTAGTGGTGTAGAATTACTCAAAAGCTCGAAGCAATTTCCGAGAAAAATATACTAGTAATTGGGTTTCTGCTGGGTGCACGACAGTCAGTTTGAAAGGAGACAGAGCTCCATGCCTCCATGTGACATTGTGCCTTTGCTTATTGGCACCGGTGGAATGATACGCACTCGAGAAACTTAGCACATTGTTGCAGTGTAGTGTAACAAACACCAGAGACAAGACAACACGTCGATAAAAAGGGACCCCGGAGACCCAATCATGCGAAGAATAGCTGGCTCGTCGTTAGCGTTTGAGTAACTTGCAGCGAATGGAATTTTGCAGCTGGATTGCTGGCTTGACGTCAGAATTCACAAGCGGGGATACAGGTAGTAGATTAGATTTCTGTGTGCGTATCCTTTAGAATAAATACACTGGTCTCTCGCGTTCAGAGCTCGGGGACTGTGTCAACGTAAGCCAAGCACAATGCGTGCAAGCAAGACGGCGTCAATTTCCATATAAAACTGACGAGTGGACGACGACGCTTAAAACTTCGCTCTCAAATCTCTTCTGTGCTACTTGTGTGAGGGGGAGATTAAGCTTGAACATTCTGGGGTGTTAAATTATTTGCAGTCACTTATCATCTTTCCCTCGCCGAAAGCGCATCGACCAGGCTATACGCGACGGGACAGGATCCGTATGCGTGACTAATCAGACGGCAAATGTTTGTGGTTACATGCGACGTCTCGATCGCGAAACAGAGGCGGGGGGGATGTGTCGGCGGGGCCTGCTCACGGCGATTGGACTGTCTGCTTGCCGAGAGGGGGCCAGGGGAGGAAATTATTGATGTACTATAGTAGTGGGTCTCCTCTGATGGCCATATGGCGCCGTACACTTGCCTGGCGAGGATAGGCTGTCCGTGTGTGCGCCTGCCATTTGTGGCCTCATGCTCTCACTCGCTCTTTGCAAACTGTAATGCCAGGCTTGATCTACTGGTACGGGTGCGCAAAGAATGCCCAGCACTTGCATCAGAAAAAGCTCGCTGTTAAACTCTCTTCAGGCCGACGAACCAGACGCGAGCTGTTTGTTACCTGTGCTATTATAACGAATAGTTTCTGGTTAACGACACCACAGTTCATGGAGCATACGAGACCCGTCGGATGCTCTGCTTCCCAGGTTGGAGTGGGGCTTCCTTGCTGTGCGGCCAGAGGACAACGTGATGGAGTATGTTTTGCTGGTGGAGCCGTGGAGCGGCAAATGAATGGTTGCTTGAGCGAGGGGGGCCTGAGGTGGATCGGCACGGCCACCAAATTCCTTGCTCCCTCTCGTTCTGGCCAGTACTCAGGGAGAAAATCCATGTGCTTCTGGTTTCTTCAGCCAGCTTTATACAAAAAACAAAAGGGCGAAAAGGACCTTCCAACCAGATTTCACCGGACTTGAATGTCGGTTTCGTCATTTTCAGTCGAGCTGATCATAGCTGAGTTGGTTTTGCTGGGGAGTAAAGTGAGAAGCATAATTTTGGCACCAGAACTGGCATGAGCAAGATCCCAGCATTCCGGCGGCTCAAAGGAACAGAGAAACAGTAAAAACCTGAGTACCTGATCTGGCATGCATTCTTTCATTGTTAACGATGCTACAAGAATTACCCAATATAAAAAGGACCCTGCATCATACTTGATCTGAATTTATCTATACATAAACGCTCCTGCAAAGTACCCTGACCACCTCCCTATCTCCATCCATGCCGTCGAGTCGGTGCTCGATCGCAGCTCCCAACTTTCCCTTCTACCTACACTAATTGTGCCTTCCTCACCTCGCCATCCAGTATCTACAGTTATACTTCCTAAAATGCACTTTTCATAAATTGCGCGCTATACTTCACCGTCTTCTTTGCTTCTGGATCTCTGGAGCGCGAACCGGCACGCCGCGATGGCGTCGTTGATGGAGAGGAACACCCACTCCTCGCCGATGGTGTCCCCGATGAATCCAAACAGAACCAGCTTCTCTGTAACCTGTAGCCTCGGGTTAGTCAGAGCGATCTGCAACGAACGAAACATGTGTTACTGATACGGATTTTGAAGCCTAAGTTCAAACTTTACTAGTAGTGACGAGTGTGAAGTCAGATTACATACCCTTATCCCTTTCCTTTCGAGGCTCTTGTGAACTTCTACCAGCATTCCGATCCCCGAGTTGTCGATCGAAGTCACCGCTGCAATGTTGAGACGTGTGTCAGGCTAAAAACATCGGTGGCCTGATTCTGAAAGCACGTGAAATGGATTTGATCGTACCACCAAGATCAAGAACCATGTATTGCAAATCTTGCCCGTCTATCTTGCAGGCGTTCTCCTCATCTTCCACCCATCTCAAAATCCTGTAATTGACGTAGATTGAAATCTTTTTACAGTCACAGTGATTTATTTGTGTGTATACTGTATAGATCATGGACTGTCGTTCTCACCTTTCTCGCAAGTAGCCCGCATTGATGAAAGAGATCGGAGAGCCCATCTGCAAGACGAGGACGCCGGGAATGTTTCTCGCCTGCGGGTATTGTTTGACGTCACGGAAGATCTCGCTTCCTTCAATGCTGCCGAGCTTGCAGGTGATAGGCCTCGCTACGTGCAGCAATGCCCTGACCACGGACAAGCCTACCTGCAAGTGCAGAGAAGAAACATGGCACCAGTTAGTGGCAGAGCTTTTGAAACAGGTAAGTATAAGCAGAGCGGTGGCAGGGGACGGTTGCTTACTGATGCACTGAGGCCGACGACCATGGTGAAGAAGACGACGCCGACGAAGGCGACCGTGCAGATGAGGAAGTCGAACTTGTCCACCTTGTAGAGGTGGCAGAACTCCTTGACCTTGATCAGCCCGACCATGGCGACGATGATGATGGCGGAGAGCGCCACGAGCGGGGTGTACTTGAGGAGCGGGGCCAGGAACAGCAGCATCAGCATGATGCACGCCGACATCACCACGTTCGCCATCGGCGACTTGCACCCGGCGTGGAAGTTCACCGCCGATTTGGAGAACGGCCCTGCCATTATGCACATCATTATTAGCTCCTGATCAGTCAAAAATCAGGCCAGATGAGAACGAGTGTGCTAGGCTGCAGCTGCGATGTTCAGCCACCTGTCGTGAGGTAGCACGAGGTGAAAGACCCGGCGATGTTCATGATGCCGAAGGCGATCATCTCCTTGTTCCCGTCGACCTGTTCGTTCTTGATCAACGCCAGGCTTCGTCCGACGGCGATTCCTTCCTGTGAGAATCGGATATAACACCAGGTGAGATAGACTTTCCCTGGCGGAGAAGAAGATCAGTAGTAGTATATGATGGAAGGGTGAATTAAAAATTGTTCGTACTGCCAGTGCCAGGATCCCAGACAAAAGACCTGCTTTCACAGCCGTCTGTACGTGTTCATGCTTGAATGATAACTGTGCAATGGACAGAGGGTTGAGCCCTTTCTTCAGTTCACCGACCTGTTGCAAAAGCAAAGGAAACACAAGTTTCAGGTACTCATCATCACGCTCTGAAAATTGGTGTATCGCTGGTTTCTGAACGTGAGATTCGTGTAGGAAGATCTGAATATGAGGAAATTCCTTACTATTGGGATGCCATGCTCCTCTCCTTTGACTAGGAACGTAAAAATGCCTCCGATCACGACGACCATGAAAGGCGCAATGGCCGACACCCAGAACAGATCTTGCCTTTTCTTCCTCTGAAAATGAACCCGAATCAGCTTCCAGGCAATGTGTTAATCAGGATTCATTCAACCTTGTAAATTAAACTAAATCATCACTTACCAGGTGCTTGCTTGACAGCAGCAACAAGAGGAAGCATATGCCAAGAACAGCACTCTGCCATCTCCACTGCTCACATGAAAGGAAGGCGGACATTCTTTCAGACAGTTACGTTTCAGAATCTCACACGTTCATTGTTTTCCACTCAATCGTATTGACAGAAAAAGAAAAGGGGATGCTCTTTCAGACAGTTGCGTTCCAGGACCTCACACGTGCATTTTTTCCCACTCAATCGTATTGTCAGAAAAAGAAAAGGGGATGTTCTACGCGTAAGCTCTGGTAGTAGTAGAAAACAAGCTCTCACATGTCGACACCTACTAGTACTTGGTGACGCAACTAGTAACACTACCCAATGATTTGGTCTTTTCTTATACTACTGACGACAAGATACAGTAGTACGTGCACAGTTTGGTCGTCTCCCGTCATTGAGAAATGCTTGTTTTGTTCTGAAATTGTAAGTTAGTTGTCCAGAATCATGGGTGAGCCACCAGTTTCAGTTTAAGAAATTCTTAGTTTCCGAAAGGAAACATGAACGTATTTTCTTTTTGCCTGAAAAAAATATATAATTTGATAAACGGTATAAGCGGTTGCTCTCTTCCATTTTTAGTTCCTTGGCTCTTACTTCTCGGCCAGGGAAGTTACGGGCTTGCAGGAGCGAATATGAGCGGTTACGTCGTGCGATTGCATGCTGCTCTTACAGATAACTATGAACAACGCTTGGGACAATTGGACACACGAATGAACAGAAACTATCCAGAAAAAACGGGGCGGAAGAAGCAAAAACGAAGGGGCGCCGCGGAGAGTTGTGCGTGGTGATCTCACTGACCTCGTGCCGGTAACGGAAGATGGACTCCATGACAGAGATGAGGTCCGTCTTAGACGTGAAGTGCTTCATCCCCAGCATGCCCTTGAGCTGCTGCAGGATGATGATGGTCGCCGTGCCCCCCATGAACCCGGTGATGGTCGAACGCGACAGGAAATCCACTATCAGCCCTAACCTTCATTCATTCACCATGCGACAAAGAAAATCAGTTTAGCCAGATTTGAACTAAATGAACTCTGATCCAAGGAAACAAAACGTACCTACAGACGCCTAATGCGGTCTGGAAGATGCCAGTGAAGAAGGCGGCGGTGTAGAAGAGCCTCAGGTACAGCTCCGGGTTGTCCTCCGGCAAGACCTCCGTCTCGATTATGGACGCCAGCAGCAGCGACGCCGCCGCCACCGTCCCCACCGCCAGGTTGTTGGAGCTCCCGAACACCGCGTACAAAAGCGGCGGCACGAAGCTCGAATCTACGCACAAGAAACCTCGTGAGTTAGGTTAACGCGCATGCAGCCTTCCTGGCCGTGGGCGAACGCACGTCCACATCCCGGACGGACGTCGTACGTACGTGCCGTGACCCAGGAAGCCACGAAGAAATATATCGACAAAAGATAGACGCAGAGGGGATGAGAGGGACGCACAGAGGCCGATGACGGGCGGCAGGTTCGCAAGCTTGGCGTAGCTGATGCCCTGCGGGATGGCGAGGCTGGCGATGGTGACGCCGGCGAGGAGGTCGTACTTGAACTTCCCGAGGCTGTAGCGCGGCGCCCACTCCAGCGCGGGTACGAAGTACTTGAGCGCGCCCCACGCGCGCGCGGCCGGCGGGCGCGCCCCGAACCCGCGGAACGGGTCGTCGGGGAAGAACGTCTCCGCCAGGCCCGTCCGCAGCGCCTCCGCGAACGGCCGCCGCGCGGACAGGTTCACCTTGCCGTGGTCCCCCGCCACGGTGCCGAGGGGCCGGTCGCCATCGCCGGCCGCCGTCCCCATGGCCAGAGCCAGATCGGTACGGTGCGATCGACCGGCCGGCCGGGGGCCGGGTCAACCGGCGCCGCGAGAACGGTGGTGGCCGGGTCGACCTAGAACGAAACCACCCGCAGACGACGACGCGATGGAAGCGGAAGCAGTGCTCTGCGTTGTGTGGCCACAGTGTCTTCTCGTCAGATCACTCCGTCGCCTAAATCAAGGTTGCTGGCTCCCGCCTCCCGGAGCGAGTGCAGTGAGCCAGTGATTGGAGGATAGAGACTATCCGGACGCACACCGATCGAATGCGGTGCTCTGTAACTGAATGCGCGCCCGTGTTTTGTGTTGCAGCGCATGCGTGGAGACGCGGCGGTTTATATAGAGGGAGGAGGCTGCCTGGTTGAAGGCGGTTGCGGAGGCCGAGAAGACAGGCATGTGGGGAGCGCGACGCTGTGCATGGAGGATAGAGGGATCCCGAGCCGGGTGAATTGCACATGTGCGACGGCAGACGTGACAATTCGGCATGGAAATTGCACCATTTCGGACGGACTTCTATGGCAATACTTTAGTCTTTAGATCACGTTTCTACCTCTTCTGGTCTTGTCTGCGACTATTTTCATCGAAAGTTCAGTGATATGACTCTATTCTGTCGAGCAAAACCATGCAGTCTTTTCTCTCTCGGAAACACTGCATCTCTTGCAGTAATCGAAAGTTCGAAACAGGACATGCAAATTGTGTTAAGCTTCTAGCCTTCAACCACCTCAAAATATCCATTTTCAGTGTCAAAAATTCAGAGACGACTCTGTTCTGTTCTTTCCCTTGGAAACGCTGCATCTCTTGCAGCAACCGAAACAGGACATGGAAATCGGATTAAGCTTCTAACCTTCGACCACCTCAAAACATCCATTTTCAGTGTCAAAGTTCAGAGACGACTCCGTCCTGTTCTTTCCCTCGGAAACACCTTGCAGCAACCGAAACAGGACATGGAAATCAGGCTATGCTTCTAACCTTCAACCGCCTCAAAACGTCCATTTTCAGTATCAGAGACGACTATGTTCTGTTCTTTCCAACACTGCATCTCAGCTGGGAAAACTCTGGACAGGATTTTACGTCTGGGACAAGACGATGACGAAACGTAAGAAACCGAACGTGGAAACACTGAGGGAAGCGATGACGAAAGCCTTAACAGAGTTTTACGTCCGGGACAGTCTCTTGGTGAATTTTAGTCTACGCCGGCGTTGATCACTCCAAAGTCCAAACACAACCCGAAATGCTCTCCTTTTCTTGGCAATCAAAGGTGCCTTTCGCTTCCAAGACTCATGTCAATTCCGTACTACACGATTTTCAACTGAAACCATCAGCAAAACGACTCCATCTTGGACTAATTGTCGGCTCGATCGACTCGGTAGTCGACTGGGTGAGATTTGGTTCCTTGATCCGTCACTGTACCACGTATTTCCTTCAGCAGCAGCCAGGCGGATCAGGCACTGTTTTGCGTCTGTACTCTGAAGCCGCGCGACAGCGGTCCTCTGAACAGGAGGATTGCACGTACCAGTGCACCAACCGCTCACGGGCGTGTCAGTGTACCAGTGTGCACACACGCAGAACGAGCCAAATACTCTAGACCAGCGTCGACGTCGAGGCCCCGGTCCATGATATACACCACACGGCACCCCAATCCACGGTACACGAGAGAGGCCAACACCGACAGCGCACTCTTCTCATCCGTAAGCGCCAGCCAACGCGGATCGGCGTCCTACGCTCGAGCCGCGAACACACGCGTGCCTAACGCACCCAATGATTTGAGGGCGACGCGGCTTGATCGCGAGGACGGAAGCGGCTTGATCGCGAGGACGAGAGCGACGCGGCGCGGTGCCGCGCGGTGTAGTTGGTGAGCCGCACCTAGCATGCACTACACGGGGAGATGGCGCAGGGGTCACGGGCCTCATCTGGTGTCCTGCCACATCTACTGCTCGCCGCCGCGCGTGCGCCGCTTGGAGTTGGTGCCCGTGTGCTGCTGGCCTACCGCCACCGCGGGCGCGCGCGTCCGCTTCCGGGGAAGTGGTTTTCAGAGGGAGGGCGGACCGGCGGAGCGTCGTCCCCGGGGCACGGGCACGCGGCACGATCCCGCCCCGTCATTCGCCGCTTTTTTCACCACGCTGTAAACGAAAGCAAAGTTTGTGAGTCCCAACCAACCGAGCGCCAGGTGATTGGGATTGAGGATTCGGAAGAGCGGGCACTTTCATCGGCATAGACACATGTCGTGTGTGGAATTCTTCTTCGCACCGGGCGAAAGTGACGGTGGCCTACGGGGCATCAAGAGGCGAGTCCTGAGCCGGCCCAATTCTCAATGTAGTCTGTACAAATGCACGTCCCCAACGGAACAGGACTACGGATGCTGATACGCTTCGTAGTTAAGCGAGCGCCGCAACCGTGTGCAGGTTCCATTGACTTCAGCGAGCGCCATCACCCTGCTTCCATGAGCTGGGCAGCTCACTGCGGTCCGCGTGGAGATGTCACGCGTGCGCGCCTGCTCCTGAGAAGAATTGAATCAGACTGCAATTTAAGCATAGCCATTATCCATCATTTTTCTGGGCAGTACTACAAGCTCACAAAACTGCAATGCTCGTCAAATGATGGAGGCAAACTTTGTATTTCGCGTCACATTCGATCGATCCAAAAGTATCCAAGGAAGATGTGTAGCACCCTACTGAATGGTGACACCACTTTCATCACCCAAACCTGAATAAACTGGCCTCTGGTATCACAGAAGGCCATTGTTGAGGTGTAGTTTCTCCAAGCTCGATGGTGAGAAATTGGCTCTCTGAAAAGAAAAGGGATACAATGTCCTCTTTATACTAGTAGAGACATATATTAATGTTTGAGTGCTTCCTTTTCGTTCCCCATTCGAAGTCATATATGACCTTTGTTTTTCTGAAAGTACGCCACGTAACCTCGCCGTGCACAACTTGTTGCAAGATTAGCCTAGAAGGATGTGCTTTTTGACGTCACTGCAACATATGCTTCTTAGAACACGATCAATTTAATAGAGTAATTAATAATCGCAACACATGATTAATATCTTTTTATTAGAAAACAAAACTAACGTCCGTGCAAAAGGGGAGAAAATAGAAAAAAAAATGAAAACGTCTTATGCTCGCAAAAGCGGGCGTTGTATATCCATGGATTAGATCACGGATGAATATGTTTTGTTCTGTCACAGAGATTGATTTATATCTGAAACGACTGGTCAAGGTCCTGTTGTAATCACTGACCAAGGTTCAAGCTTACGAAATGGCCCTATCTATAGAAGACTCAGCGTGGAATATATTGATACGATTGAGAAGGCACTGAAATTTTTTGCTGAAGTGTTTTTGTACCACTAGAAAAATTTCCTTCATCTCAATTCCCAGCGAGATGCAAATTCTTAAACATTTTTCAGGCTAGTTATTCATTTAAACAAACACTTCCAGCTTTCATGGGGGAATATGACATATGCGCATAAACTAATATTTCCGTCGACGTAACGAAGTTTAGAATCTTACTATCTTAATCATGCACTCACTTCTAAGTTTGCTGTGTAATCCCTCTTTAGTTGCTCACCTTTGAGCTAGCTGGGTCGTCTAGATCTCTAACCAACACTCTGGCTCACGATTACCTTCTTTCAACTTTTTAACCACCCTCCGTTTAGATAAGAATGGAAACCTGATACTTCCTCCGTTTTTAAAAATTTGTTGTTACGACAATAATGTTAGTATTAAAATAAACAAGAGCTATTATCCTAATGATAAAATTTGAGAATGGATAGAGTATATATTTACGAATTAATGCCGTTCGTCTTCAATGATCAACAGGAAAATTGTGGCACCAAATGCCAAAAGGGATATCACACTTTCTTTGAATCCGATTCACCAAAAAAAAAAGCGTAGAAATCTTTGCACCCATCCACACATGGTGGAATGCACTCATTAGCCACCGCCAAATGACGCCTCCCTCAGGTGAACTAAAGCATGTAAGGCTCTACTGCCCCAAGCGCGGCTGCTTTGAATTGTCACGCACGACAAATTGACAATGGGATACGGTTCGGTACAAAGCAAGGAGAATCTTACACATACTTTCTCCGTTTTGTAATTGTTGTCGCTGTTGACTTTCAACTTCAACTTTGACTATTCGTTTTATTTAAATTTTTTTTACTAAATATAATATTTTTTGTTATAATTTCATTTATCATTAGAGTTATTTGAATCACAATTTAAAATTTTACACATTTGAACTAATTTTTTGAATAAGACAAATGGTCAAAGTTAAAGTTGAAAGTCAGCGACGACAACAATTAAAAAATAGAGGAAATATTTTCTAGGCATTCACATGCCTATTGATCATTTGCTGCCTTTATCTCGCACTAATGGACTTCGAACCAGAATAAGTGTTGGAAGCTGCTTTGTGTGATGAAATGATTTGGCCTTAATTGTGTATCTCTTTCCTATGATATAACCTTGACATTGTTTACCCTGATTCTATCTATAGTCGCCAAAAAATACTTTTCAGATAAAGGTATAATATAAAAATAATAATTCAGTCAATGAATAATACTGTTACACCTAACTCCTTCATAGTTCAATCATTCATGCAACTAGGAATTGGAAGACTGATAACAGATTGCTAGCTTCAATTCATGGTTGGAAGTGTGCAAACAAAATCGCCGGAGCCTGAACTTGACCAGTAATCTTACATTTGACCACACGCACAGATACACCTGTCGCGGTGTTGCTACTTGCGGTAGGCTCATCTATAAATCGTTTTGAACTCTATGTAGTGGCCTAGGAGTAGTTGATTTGATGTGCGACATCTGGAGCAATGTTCAAATCAGCAATAAACATTAGGTGGTGCCATTCGAAATGGGCCAACCTATGGAAGATGATGTGTGCGCAGTGAAGTCCACATGGCATAAAGTTGAGCTGGACTCTTGCGTCCTGAAAGGAGAAGACAAAAAACAAAAGGCCTGTAACGTGAGTGGGAATTTGACGAGAGTGATCATGACGAGCTCAGTATTTCTTCTGCTAGTAAGTTGCTCCTATAGTCCTTTGTGCAAGTTCTCTCAGGCCCCTTTGAATTGCGGATAAATTTCTTGAATTTATGTTTTTTTTTCTATGACAATATACTGGTTTCTACAAAATTTTTACTAACTCCATTCTTTAATTGATGTCACCATTGATTTTTAAATTCAACTTTTACCATTCGTCTTATTCAAAAAAAATTTAAGTTATGATTCAAAAAACTTTAACGATAAATCAAATTATATCAAAATATATAAAATTTGTCAAACTTTTTTGAATAAAAAAATAGTCAAAGTGAATTTAAAAATTACATCAATTAAAGAAGGAAGGGAGTATGTATTATGTGAAATTCTGCCGCAGTGGTTCTTGGAAGGGCTGAAATTCCTTGGAGAAATGAATGTCACTGGGCCTGAAGAAACGATCAGCGCTTTCCCTATTGCAGATCTGATGATCTTTGGGCCTCTCCTGGCCTTTGGGAGACCAAGTCGGCTTCCCCCTTGAAGACAGGCGTAAATGTTCAGCTGCTCTGTTGTCCTTGGTGGGCCTATACAGGCCTTTTCCGGAAAATCTGAAGCAAAATCTTCTACAGCAGAAATGAAAAGTTGAGAGGGACAGGATCGATCGACCCCGGGAACAACGTGAGCCGATCGAATCTCCCTGATTCGCATAACGCAGATCATTTGATCACACTGTTCCCTTTCGATCAACAGAGACGCAAAAGGTTGGACAGCGCCGGAGGCAGATCACGCCTTTTCATCGCGGGTCACGGACTACCACCAGACCTTGCCGACGACGGAAGGGGAGGAGGATCCGTCGCCCGTCTAAGTCGCCGTCGACCCTTTGCCCCGCCACCCCGTGTAGAAAACGCTGGACGACGGCGTCGCCCGCGCGAAACCACACCACAATCCCGTCGATCGTCACGCCTGATGCCTCACGACTCGCGGGTGCCTGCCACGCACGAGCTCCAATCGTTGTACAGTCCCGATTGATTGGGTGTTACTCCTAGTAATCGAGATCTGCTATCATACTGTAATGAATGGGAAAGAAATCAATTCAGATACGTCGTCTGACTTTGCCGCTTTCGAAGAGTTTTTTATGTGAGAAAAGAGAAGACGATGCAGAAGAGAGATCGCTGAGGGAGAAAGAGAGATTTGCAAAAGAAATCGACCTGGTGATAGCTGCCACGTCGGCATCACATCCTCACGTGCATAGTGTGGAACAGTGGAAAGATTCTCGGTTTTGAGCACTGGATGATGAAGTTTTAGATAGTGAAACGGAGTCTCTGTCTACTCTGAACTGAAAAAACAAGCGTCGGAGGCAGGTTTCACAGTGGACGACCTCATTCAGGCCGAACAAGAGCTCTCAACACCAACATCGACAGAGGAGTGCAAATTATAAGATTGTTCAATATCTAAAAAGATCATAGATAATTGGATCAAAATCAAAAACAAACAGATCAAACCATGGCGAGGTCCTCTACCACCACCGAGGGTTTCCCCACCACGCACCATTGGAGATGCCATTGCGGCAGCTAAGAAGGAGGTATGTTCCTGTGTATATTCTTCTGCTCCTACGTCACAAAAAGCTCACAGAAATTGGTCACGGCCCTCGTCTTTCGAGCAGGCTCTGCGGATGCCGTTGCCGACGGTGACAGAGAAAATCATGGCAATGAACTTGGATCATGTGAAAAGGAAGGTGCTTCAAAATTCAAATTCAATTCCAAACTCACAAGGCCATCGTGTTCAGTACATGAGCTGAGTTGGACGTGATAATAAAGTGCAGTACAGGCCCACGCCAAGACTTGTAGCCTTTTTCTCTAGAACCGACAGCCAACGAAAACCTAAAACAATTCCACACCAGACGCCGCCCCTGCATCGCATGTACATCCAAGCTGTACTCTGCAGCATGGAGAACGGTGGATCATCCTCGGTTCCTCGTGGCAGCATCGCTAATCGCGGCATGGTATGTGGAGGAATAAGAGGAAGTGGTCAAGGAGGTGATTTGCCAAGAGGGGGCTTCCGTTCACAAGATTACTCAACAGGTTTTGATAGACACGTGCAGTTTGGTGGAAGAATAGGAGGTAGAGTTTTTGAAACTCGTGGCCGGAGATACAGTGGTACTCATCAGTTCCAGCGAGGTGGATTTGGAGGCCAGTTTTCAGGGCGTAGTTCGACGTTTGACAGGGCCAGTCAGCAGATGTCCGTGCCGAATCACAGATCAATGCATTCTGACAAGCAAATACCCAGTATACAGACTGCACCTATGGGCGCTAATGATGATCTTTCTGCAATACTGAACAGGTTGCCATCTCAAACGGTAACATTATTGCACCAGGCAATAGCAGCACTAGCAGATCAGGGGGCAAAATCAGAACACAATGGTGCAGTACAGGACAACAAAAAAAAGGGGGCACTTCACGGTGAATTACAGAAGAAGGACATTCAGAGAGACATACCTAAATCATTAGCACAGGGAGCGGCTAGAATGATTTTGAGTAATGGAAAACCTCTCTACTATTTTCGCTGTCTTACAAAAGGGCACACAATGCAGGACCGTACAACTGAGCTTTTTTGCCTAGCATGTCAGAGTAAAGATCGTGTTAAAGGAAGATGTCCACTATACAAAATTGCTAGTAAGCTTTATGCAATTCCTTGTGGATATGCAGTTGAAGGTCTCGGATTTTATTATATACCAAATAATATGAATATCAGGGCCAAAAATGACACTAAAACTGCCATGGTAAGAGTATCAGAGGGAAACTTGACTGCTGCTCAAGTGGCTTCAGAGATGGAAAGGCTTGTTCTAGGAAGATGGCAGTGGGAGGTGCAGGAGGTGGAAAGTAATACTTTTAAAACACATTTCTCATATCGAGTGGGGTTAATGAGAATGATAGAATGGGGCTCAGTGCAGGTTAAAAATAGTACTGTCAAAATAACAATTGAGGAGGGCAGAAGGAGAGATATGGCAAAATTAACTTTGCCAAAAATCTAGGTATAATTCACTGGCTTACTAGAGGAGCTGAGGGATTTCCTAGTTATTTGGTCAGTTGGCTCTATTTTGGATATCACCAAAGAGGTGGATATGGTGTTCACAAGAGCTCGTAACATTTGCAGAATGCAGGTGTTGGTGCTAAACCCAGATTTGATCCCTGAGTCAGTTGATGTGGCCATTGGAGAGTTTATATATGAGCTACACTTTAAAGTGAAAACACATACTGATACTTTTCATCCGGAGCCGATGGAGACAGATGATACAGGAGATGATCAGGGGGCCGGGCAAGAAAGTAGAAGGGGCAATGGGATGGCAGATCAGAATGGAGGATACAGAGCTGAAGATGCAAATATTGAAAGCAATTTGGATGGGAAACATATTAGCAGTGATGGGCATAATAACAAGATACATGACAGGAAGGTGTACAAACTAATTGTCCCAGGCATGACTGATAAAGATGACACAATGGAATGGAATGAATAGTTGACAACTCAGAAGAGGATGATGTGACCTATGATGACGCTTATTTGATAAGCTGCAGAGGGACTTGTTGGGAGATCAGTCAGAAGAACAGCCTACGGAGGCGGTAATGCCAAGTTTGATGGCAAATACTGACTCAGTGACGAGTGTGCAGTCGCTTGCTGCGATACCTGAAGCTATAACTCCATCATGCAGAAGTAAAGGCATACAAGCTCAGCTGATCAGGACACAGGAGAGCGAGCAGAAAAGATTAAAGCTGCAAGGAATCTAGATGTCATGAAGGACGAAGGTAACCCAAAAATACTTAAGTCATCTTTTTTACATTTTACGAATGAGCATATTGCTTTTAATATGAATAGGGTTGGTATAGTTTTAGGAAATGATTCAATCGAGAGTATTAAGAAAGTTGGAAAACAAAGACTACTAGAAAATCATAGGTTTGATATAGTTGAGAGGTTTCTTGATAGGGAAGAAAAGGAAATGGAAGCGGATGAGGAATTAGATAAGCTAATGTTAAGTACTTTGTGTAGTGACATAACTGATGAGGTGATGGATTTTGACAGTGACTATCCTATAGATTGCATTACTGTCTCAAAGAAAGAACCAGCTTCCTTGTCAAGTAAGAAGAAAGGAAAGAAGAAGAAAAAGTAAGATAGTGAACAATGAAAGGAATTTTTTGGAATAGTAATGGGTTTGCAGACCCTAAGAAACATAAATTTGTATCTGATATCACGAGAGAATATAATTTGATCTTTTTAGCCATTTCTGAAACCGGAAGGCGCGAGTTTAGTCCAAATTTCCTTAGAAACCTATGTGCAGGAAAGGATTTTATTTGGCACAGTAAAGCTCCAAAAGGGCGATCAGGTGGCATTCTGTTAGGAATTGATTTAAATGAATATGACATAGGCGCGATCAGTGAAGGGGATTTATTTGTAAAATTTCAGATTTGTAATAAATCTGATAATTTTAAATGGTCCCTAGTTGTCGTCTATGGCCCGGCACAACAAAATTTAAAAGAGAGTTTTTTGACAGAATTGGTGTCTATGTGTTCACATGAAAATTTATCAGTATTGATTGGTGGTGATTTTAATATCATAAGAAGCCCTTTAAAAAAGAACAAAGATACTTATAACGATAGATGGCCATTTTTATTTAATGCAGTGATTGATTGTCTAGACCTAAGAGAGCTTGAGATGACAGGAAGACAATACACATGAGCAAATATCTGTCAAATCCTATTTTTGAGAAATTAGATAGAATCCTTATGAGTACTGAATAGGAACAAAAATATCCTTTATCTTCGGTCCAAACGCTCAATCATGATATCTCTGATCATACTCCTTTACTATTAAATACGAAGGACAAACAAACTTCATCTAACCACCAGATTTCAAATTTGAGCTAGGATGGTTACTGAGAGATGGTTTTCTTGATATGATTAAGGAGATATGGTCTGAAACGATAGTTAATGGTACTCTTATGAAAATATGGCAAGGAAAAATCCGTAGGGTACGCCAATACTTGCGAGGATGGGCAAAAGACGTTAGTGGACAGCAAAAGAAAGAGAAAAAGAATATACTAAATAAATTGGATGAGTTAGACAAAAAAATCAGAATCAATGATGTTGACTCAAGAAGAGATTAATTTTAAACATTGTCTAAGGCAACAGATTAGCCCATATGCTAAGAGAGGAAGAGATTAAATGGTACCAAAGAGCGAAAGTGAAAGAATTATTAGAAGGAGATTCTAATACTAAATATTTGCAGCTAGTGGCTAATTGTAAACATAGAAAGACTTGTATTTTCCAATTGCAACATGAGGGTCACATAATTGAAGGGGGTGTTGATTTGAAAAAACATATAACATCTTATTATAAAAATCTTTTCGGTCCTCCAGTTGTGAATAACTTTTCCATGGATGAAACATGGGTAGATGACATTCCTCAAGTTACAGAACAGGAAAATATGACTTTAGTGGCAAGTTTTACGGAAAAAGAAGTGAAAGAGATAGTTTTTCAGATGGAACATAATAAAGCTTCAGGTCCAGATGGATTCCCCATTGAGTTCTATCAAACTTTTTTGGAGACAATAAAAGAAGACCTAATGGCTTTATTTCATGATTTCCATAAGGACACTTTACCGATTGGAACAATTATTCTAATACCTAAGTGTAAGGAAGCGAGTACAATACAACAATATAGACCTATTTGTTTACTTAATGTCAGTTTTAAATTTTTTACCAAAGTGGCTACAAATAGAATATCTGAAATAGCTCACAAGGTGATTAGTCTAACATAGACTGCTTTTT
>BCLG01002261.1:66781-79044 GCA_001602295.1 Zoysia matrella
TCAAAGTGGACTAGGGGTGCAAAACATTGAGATACAGAATCATTGCTTGTTGAGTAAGTGGATTTTTAATTTAATAAACGAGGAGGGAATGTGGCAAACTCTGTTAAGAAATAAATATTTAAAAAATCAAACAATAGGACGAGTAGAACGAAAACCAGAAGATTCTCATTTCTGGTCAGGACTAATGAAGGTAAAAGAGAAGTTCCTAAGCTTAACATCTTTTAAGATGAATAATGGCAAACAATTCATTTCTGGGAAGATGTATGGTTTAGATCTATCTCTTTTAAAATCAAATACCCATCTTTATATAATATAGTAAGGAAAAAAAGTGCTACATTAAGCTTAGTTTTTAAAACTATTTCTCTAAATGTGTCTTTTCAAAGGTCTTTAAATGCAGTCAACCTTAGATTATGGAATGAATTAGTGTTAGAAATAGCACATATTCAATTAAACAACAATTCTGATATAATCTTATGGAAGTTGCATCAAACTGGTATTTTTACTGTACACTCGATGTATTTGGCTTTGATCAATAGGGGAGTCATTGAGAGGAACATGATTCTTTAAAAAATTAGAGCACCTTTAAAAATTAAAATTTTCATGTGGTCCTTATATAAAGGGGTAGTATTAATAAAAGATAACTTTGCTAGACGTAATTGGGATGACAATAAACAATGTTGTTTTTGTATGGCGCATGAAAATATTCGGCACCTATTTTTTAGTTGTCGTATGGCAAGGTTTCTTTGGAATATAGCTCATATCACTTTTGGTTTACAACCACCCCAAAATGTAAGTGACATGTTTGGAGGTTGGCTAGTTGGAGTGGGAACAAAACTACGACGATTACTACTTCTTAGTGCCTCGACATTATATTGGGCAATGTGGCTTAAGAGAAATGATGTTGTATTTGATAAAACTCCAACCAAATCTTTTATGCAGATACTTTACAAGAGAACATATTAGCTCCGATTTTGGAGTCAGCTTGAGAAGAAAGATAAAGATAATGAAGCAATAAACGAAGCCTGTCGAAGACCGGAAAAAACATCGCTTTATATGTTCACGGAGTATGGATAGAGATTTAGCAATAGACTTTGCTTGTAACAGTCTTCTATTTAGAACTGTAATGATGGAACACGAATAATTGCAGCTGAGCTGTGCCGGTTTCCCGGGAAATTCATCAGGGACCGGTTAAATACATCTGAGGTGGCATGCAGCCGCGGGACAGATCGGATGGTCCTGGTATGAATGGTGGTGTAGCTGTTTGATTGGCACTTGCTTTCGTGCACGGGACCGACGTCCAGGCCGGTGTTTATCCGCGTGTTCATTGACCTTTCGATTTCGTGAGATGATGGAGTAGTGATGATTGTTGGGAAATTCAGGCCAGTCAAACACGTCAAACTAGGACGCGATGAGAAGCAAGCCCGAGTCTCTCGTCTATCGTCCCAATTCGAGCCCGCGCCATGAGCTGCTTCCGCGCGTCTCGGCTCGCGGACACGTCGAAGCCCAGGTGGAGCGCAACGGAGCCGCCGAGCAGAGCTCGAGCACCGGAGCGAATCGTCGAACGGGTGTGCAAGTGCAACACCACAGGAATAGGACCAATGTTGCCGGGCGTGGCCCCCGGCCATGACGGCCTGTTCCTTGCCATACGAACGCGCGTGCGTAACGCGGGGAGGGATGCGCCGCCAGCATCTCGCGCGCACGGCAGGACATGACACGGCTTGTTTCCTCCCGGCACACAGCTCCAGGACGTGGGCCGTTGGGCGGTGGAGGCGCGAGCGTACGTGGCGGCATCAGCAGCGTTGCGCGGCGGTAGCTGTCCGGCTAAGCCCAGCGTATGCGCCGCTAGGCCCGCTGCGGTCCATCTTTGAGGCGCAGAGGATATCCTCTAGTTATAGTCACGACCTTTTAAAACCAACGTCAAATAAAACGAATCTATGTGATGCTTAGTTTTTTCATGAAGAAATCAAGGCATTTCTATTTCTGCTTTTAGGATATTCGGTGAAGAAATCTACATAGTACTATTATTTATTTTTTTCACGATAGACACCCCTTGCTATGCTAGGTTGTATTTTTTTTACAAGATTGGTATAATGAGGTGTTTTATAGTGACCAAATAGAGAAAAGGTACATTCTAAACCTGAGAATGTAAGCATTTGTTCAAATCACACATGTGAAGGATTTTTAGCAAAAAGAAATTAGGTGAATACAGGAAAGTTCTAGAGTTGCCCCCTTTATCTTTTTACATTTCAGGCAGAATAGTTTAGTTTGAACTAACTGAGATCAAACATAAAGGAATAGTGGGAGCAAGATAATAAGAAATTATAATTTCTAAAATGATACTATATGTTACGGAATATATTCTGAAAGTAATATCTTCAATGAAAAATATCATACATATCCGTAGGACCGCAACCCATAGACACAGCATTGAGATTATCCGCGTCCATAGGCCGTGTCCACACGAGCGCGTTCGTCGCCGTCCTCACCACGCAGGATAAGGCCAAATCGCCGTCGCGGTCCACTAGGCCCCGTCCACGTCAGTCGAATCCTCTAGAAACCGTGTGCTTCCGATGCAGGTTTTAAAAGCCGCTCCGTCCTGCCGTATCGCATCAGTCACCCCTTCAGTCTTCAGATTCTCGTTCTCATCTCCTCTCGTCTCCGGATTCCCCAAATCTACGCGCGCTACAGGAATCCTGCTCGCATTTCGTCGCCCGCGACGTCGTCCCGCCCTCTCGATTAGGGGGGGCGCGCGTGCGCTAGGAAGTTCGTCAAACGCCTTGCGGTTTTTCTAGCTTTTTGTTTCTGATTCCTGTGCGATTAATTTTTGTTTGATTAATTCATCTGTTTAGGTACGTGCGATTGTTTTGATTGCTCGTGCGTGCGCGTATATGATGATGATGGTGATGAATTATCTATGATGTCTGTTTGTTCTGATCTGTTGACTAATTGCTTGGCCTGATTGTGATCTCTAATTGTTTGATTTCTGTTGGTCTGCTTGAAAATTAGTAGGTGTAACGCTTTCCTTTTTACTGTGATCTCTGATGATGTCTAGCACGTAATTTTTGTTTGCAAGCACGTCATGTATATGAATCTGTTGACCTGTACCGACTGCGTGGGTGACTATTTTGGATGGCCTTTTGCTGTTCTAGGTGGATGAATGCTTGGATGCGTGAGCATCATGATTATTATCAAATACGAGTGCGTGTTGCTGTTCAACGAGAGTGATGCCTGAGAAAATGCAGTCCTTTTGCATTTTGATTGTTCCAGTATTGTTTCTTAGGATTGTATTTTTTTCTTTCAGAAGTTCTGAACCTAGGAGCTGCATTAATATCACGTTCTATGATCTAGATAATTAGTCAATTAAGCATGTTGCACCTTTGTCCTTGTTCAACATCCCTTGGCCTGGAACTTTATTCGTTTTGCTTCCTTTTACTATTGTACGGAGAAAAGTGCCCAAAAATGGAGAAAAAATCATTTACGTAACGGAAGTAGGAATTAGAGACAATCTTTGAAAAAACTTATTGCAGGAACTTATCATCCATTTGGAGAAGTTCCTATGTGTATCCAATCACACAGTCTTCAAATTGGGAGGAACTGTTTGTCTGAACTTTGGCTGCCTCTTGGCTTTCATACCCCTTGACAGTGAATTGGGAAGTTGATTACTCTTATTAAGGCAGTAGAGCAAAGTATCACTAGTGATCCAGATATTCTGTGCATTTGGAAGTAGCAGTAGATTAAATTTCAGGTCTGAAGCAGTGAAGTCTTATCAAGGTAAACCTTTTTGAAGAACCAAAGGAGTTTAGAAATCTTATGGGTATGAAGTGATCATTAACTAAAGATTTGAAGATGAAGCTGGGTGGCCGGAGGTAGGCTCCCTTAAAATCCTCTAACATATCAACGAACTTTCTAGAAACATAACTAGGTACAACGAGTCAAAGTCAGGATGATGTCATGAAACAACAATGTTTCCAACGTTCTTTTTTATCCCAGTTCTTGGCATTTGATGCTGTTATGTGTTCCTCTTGCCAGAGAACGGGTGTCGCCAACGTGCAGATGGATGCTGTGTTCAAATCGCTTGGGAGTTCTCTGGATGGATATCTATTGTTTAGTTTTTTTCATACGAGAGCTCACTTTCCAGATAGTAGGTGCTATCTGCGATTGTTGGGCAATTCAGTTTGTCGTGGTTCTGCCGGTTGGAGCTGTACGGCGTTGCTTTCATCGTTTGTTGATATGCCTGATCTTCAACAGTATGCGGCGAACAAGAGCTGTGTGCAGTGGTTACTTCAAATTTAGGACCTCCGAGTTTCGACTGCATGCTGTATTTAGAGCAGTCCTGCTAAATGCATAATACTTGCAGGTATTTGTATTCTGTATTTGCAACGTGTTAGCAGTAGAAAACAGTCAAGATGGGTGCCTTGGACCTGCGTGTTGATTCTACTGCTGCTCAACATGGACAAGCTAAGCTAAATGTGGAGGCACATGCACATGATTCTTTGCTCTCTACTGGAAATTCTTTGAACCCTGATGATTATGAGAGACTTGAGAAAGGAATAATGCAGTATGGGTATGTTCTTCTCTGACCCCTTAGTTAATGTTTGTTTATCACACAATATGCTTGGAGCGCTATGCTTTTTGTATGTTCTTCCAAATAAGTAACACGGATTTGAATGGCAGATGTGCACATTACCGAAGAAGGTGTCGCATTCAAGCCCCTTGTTGTGATGAAGTTTTTGACTGTCGGCACTGTCATAACGAAGTTAAGGTATGGATTTTACTGTGTCAGCATGTGGATCAGGTTTTTGAATACATAGTATCTTTACATCCATATTCCCTTGTTATTTCAGTAGCGATTTATAAATTTCATTGACAATGAGCTTCTGTTTATGTGTTATTGATTTGTGTAATGTTGAACAAATCATGAAATGACTAGAAGCACACAAGATGATGTGAAAATTTCACTGTGGGATATTGCAATCAGTTACTCTGATTGTTATATTGGATTATGGATGTTGATAGGTTATTTAAATTTATCAGAATATCATGTGCTACAATTTTGTACCCAGTATTTGCATTGTGTATTTTAGGCCCAATGTGACCTTCCCTAAAATATTTTCGTGTTCTTTTATGCAATTGTATAGAGCTTGTCCTTGAACTATCGGTCACCTCAAACGAATAATATTCACATGCTTTTTGCCTGTATTGACAGAACTCAATTAAAACTGATATGATGAAGAGGCATGAACTTCCACGTCATGAAGTGCAACAGGTAAGTTTTGGCCTCTTGCCCTTCTACAATAAGGCCGTGAGTCACTTGTGCAATTCAGCTGAGAAATTTTTTTCCTCCCCCTTTCTGTAATCAGGTTATATGCTCACTATGTGGCACTGAACAAGAGGTATGTTCAAGGATTATCACTATTATTTTGCGAAACA
This sequence comes from Zoysia matrella, assembly GCA_001602295.1. Classification (NCBI taxonomy): domain Eukaryota; kingdom Viridiplantae; phylum Streptophyta; class Magnoliopsida; order Poales; family Poaceae; genus Zoysia; species Zoysia matrella. Next base: position 72,212 of record BCLG01002261.1, read on the forward strand.
CTAGATGCATGGTACCTATTGGTTAATGCTCTCTTGTCTTCTGCTAGGTACGACAAATATGTATTAATTGTGGTGTATGCATGGGGAAGTACTTTTGTGGAGTTTGCAAACTCTTTGATGATGATGTCAGTACGAAAGAAAAAAATGTCTTGTATTTTCTGTGTTTATGTAGAAGCGTGCCTTGCTGATTTTTTTGTGTGTGTGTGTGTGGTTTTAGGTCTCGAAACAGCAGTATCACTGCAATGGATGTGGGATATGCAGGTATGTATTTGGTACTTTGCAAAATTTGTCACGGTATAGATTTCGTCAATCAGAACCTTGAGTGAAATTGTTTCAATTTTGACTGCATTTGTAGAATTGGAGGCCGGGAAAATTTCTTCCACTGCTCAAAATGTGGTAATTTCTCGCTCTTGTTATCCTACTTAAAAAATAGTAGTAGTTGTGAATGGTTGTAAGTCATTCAACGTTGACCAGCTGGTGTAACTCATTTTCCTTATTTATCAATTTCATGTAGGATGTTGTTATTCTACAGTTCTAAGGAACAGTCATGCATGTGTTGAAGGAGCGATGCACCATGACTGTCCAATCTGCTTTGAGGTTAGCACTTGGTTCTTTTTGTCATTGAGGTTATTGAGGGCTGTCTTCGGTGAATTGTTTACCGTTTACTCCCATTTCACATGTTACTGACCCATGTTACTGACCCTGTTCCATAACGTGCAGTACTTATTTGAGTCGACAAATGACGTTTCTGTCCTACCTTGTGGTCATACTATTCATGTAAAGTGCTTGAAGGAAATGGAGGAGCATTACCAGTAAGTTGATTTCTTCCTGTCTCTTCTGTACTTCGGGTTATCAGGTGAACTAGGTTTTGATTATTGAAATTTCATGTTCAGGTTTGCATGCCCGCTTTGCTCCAAGTCTGTTTGTGACATGTCGAAGGCATGGGAGAGATTGGACATGGAGCTGGCAACTATGTCTGATTCCTGTGATAAAATGGTAAATTTTATATTTTTAATTTCTTATTTCTTTACGCTTTTGATTAAATGAAACGTTAATGCAAATCCTAGTAGAAACGGGTGCAGCAGACAGTATTCTGTTTTCGTTGTCTTTCATTTGGTCTGTCACTTCCCATTGTCCTAGGGGAAAGTTCCATGTTCGTTTTTTTTTTTCAGTATCATGGTATCGAATATCCCTCCCAAATAGTGTGTTTAGGAGTACATACTGGTGCAAAGCAGCGCTGAGGCCTGAGCGTGTTGAACACTGCTAATATGTTAAATTTGTTCAATTGTAGGTCCGCATACTATGCAACGATTGCGGAGCCATATCAGAGGTGCAGTTCCATCTGATCGCAAACAAGTGCCAGAGTTGCAAGTCATACAACACCCGTCAGATCTGAAGCAGGAAACTATCATGAGGAGTTGCCATTTTTCAACAGGCACGATGATGCCTCATGAGCTGCTGAAAGCCTGAACTCGCGGTCAAGTAGCTCTCTTGAACCGTCGACATGAGGAGCTTCAGCAGAGGCAAATCACTAGACGAGCGAAACTAGTCTTCTGATCCCTGTGCTGTCTCTGGTTGATCCACGAATTCATCTATCTGGTGAACCTTTCGCCTCGCATATTCGTCTCCTGTAACTGACGTGTCTCTGTATGTTGCCTCTGTGGGCCTGTGGTTCCAGTGAGGCATGGTACTGTAGGATTGTGTCTGCTCGTTCAGGCGCATTTGGAATTCGTAGCTGGAGTGCTCCAGTATCTTGGCCAGGCGACAGGTTCGTGGTTGCGTGTTAACAGGATGCATGGTGTTGTAGTTGTAAACCGGTAGTAAGCCTGGGTCTTCATTTTAGTAATAATGTTATAAAAGAGTGCTACTACACCATTTGCTGCGTGTTGTGTGGCGTTTGGTAATCTCTGTATAACAAAAGTTGGCTCACTTTCTCGTCCCGAGATTGTGCCACGTCGTCCATGTAATTTCACGCCATGTCATCCTCTCCCTGGCGCAGCCCCGCCTAGACCCGAGCGCCCCTGCCGTCGCTAGCCCCTCACCGCACCTCCTCGGCCACCAGCTGCCCAACCTCTCTGCCCCCTGCTCCGTTGGCCCCGCCTCTCCGGCCACGTAGGGCGAAGACCTGCGCCGCCTCTGCCTCGCCCCCTTCGCCCCTCTCTATGCCACCCCTTCCTCGCCGCTTTTCTCCACCCCAACCCCGTCTCTGGCTGCGATGCCCTCAACCCACGCCGCTGCTCGGGTCGCGCGCTCCGCTCCCATCGTCGCCACCGCTACCTCGCCCCGTCCCATGCCGCTCCCCGACCCGGCGCCCTGCTCCAGCCGTTTCCTCCATCCCCTCGCCCCGACGGCCTCTACCACCTCCCACGCCACTGTCTAGCCCGTGCGACCCGCTCCAGCCGTCGCCGCGCCCCCTCGCCCCGATGAGCTCCGTCTCCCCTTCGTCTGCAGCGCGTGGGGGCAGCTTCGGACCTGCCATCACATCCACCAACCCGACGAAAAACCAGGTGCTTCTTCGCCCAAGCCCAATTCTCTCGGGGTTCAGCGAGTTTCATGTTCGTTTTCCATGGATTTTGATTGCGATTTGTCAGAATGTCTGGCCGACTGTATACTAGGTAATTGCTGAGGTCGTCGAGGCGTCCGTGCACAACTAAATATGACATCGGCACCTGCTCGGATACAACGAAGATATGGAAGGTGGTGAGTTTACTTTTTTTTTGTGCTCGGGTTGGAATGATCCCAGCAACTTGCTCGCGTGAAGAAATGCTTCAAACGCTGGAGGCATGGTTCATCTGTCAGCGTATCTTGAGTTGATTCGGAAAGAAAATAAAACTACTCATGACCTGATTTTGTGAAGTAACCGAGTATTATTAAAGCATTGCATTGTCGCAATGTACAATGCCACCTAAATTAATTCTGCTATTCAGATTTGAAAATTGTAACTGAAAGGACCAGAGAGGTTTATGTAGGATCATAGTTTCTTTTAGTGCATTCATTACATCAATGAGTTTAGGCTACATGTTTATTTTTTATTTTTTTCAATGTTGACATGATTGTCATCCTGCACACTACATTATCATCTTACAGAGAATACAATGCTGGTTTCAATTTTGCATCAGTGGTGAAACACGCTTCTCATGTTTGTAGTCAATTTTGATAGTTACAACTGTTTTGATGGTTTTATAAGAATTTCGAAAAATAGTACCTCTTAGAATATCAAATGATTCAAATGTATAGATAATAGACCTATGGTTCCAGTTCTGTGTATTTTACAAATAAAGTCTCCCCAGTCCCTCTAATATAGCACAATATTACTTAAAGTTTATTCTTTTAGTTACTTTTTGATTCTGCTACAGAAGATTCAGTCCTAGTTTAGTTATCCATTATTCTAACAAGTCTCTTGCCTTTTTTTTTTTTGCGCCCAGTAAGTCCTGGGCATCACCTTTTGCTTTTTATTGCCTTTTGTCCTTGTGTATCATAGCATGTGTGCATCTTGATAACAATATCGAAGTTTACTAATGCCACAAATTGTATTATTTTGAGGCCCAAACCATATGATGATGGATGTTAGTGAATGCCACAATTTTCTTCGATTGGTTTCTCATGTTATATATCTTGTTCCTCACATATCACTATTATCTTAACAGGTATGAAAACATTTTGGCATTGTTGGTATTACCACGGCATTTAACCTGTGTTGTGCTTGGTAAGTTGACTATTTTATACTGCGTTACATTCTACAACCATTTTAATGAAAATCGTCACACTCATCATAAGTACCTTTTAAATGCTTTGCTCAGAGATCCACCGAGCATATTGTACTACTAATATCTGCGTTGAGTATTTGTCCATGAAATAAAATCCTGAAATGTTAAAGCTACGTTTCCCATTTTTTTTTGCGCATTTCTATAGTTATGTCACCAAACGTGGATATCAATCGCAAAAACCTGGCTGCTGCATCAGTCCTGCAAGCTACCGATGAGTTTATTTCTCGACAACTGACTGTATAATATAGCAATTTTTATTTACATAAATTATTGCGATTCTGTTTGATAAGATTAATAGTTTATGTCTGAACCTTTAAATGCTTTCTTGGTCTGATAGGTCTCTGGTGATAGAAGTGGACTTCAATAAAGCATAAAAATGAGTATGGTGATGAGTTTGTCTCAGGTAGGCATATACTGCGAATGTTAACTTCAGATAAATGGTTTGGGCAACAATTATTTAGAGATCTGAAAGTCACTGAGAATTATCTGAAAGACCCAATTTTTGCTGTATTTGTAAGCCAGCAAATCATAGATCAGAGTGTCAAATTAGCTGTGTATTTTCCCCCCTTAGTTTAATACTTGGTCTTTTTGCCTGAGCTCCTGTAATTTCGATTTCTGTTCAATATTTATAATTTCTAACTTCCTTATTTTCTTAGAAGTCTAGAACTCTTAACTTTGTTGAAGTAAAAATATAAATTCCATGTGGCTCTAATTGTTTTCCATTGGCAGACTTGAAGCATAGTTCTTCTAGATTGAAAATGAAACTGTTACCTTTTGACTTATTTTGTGATCATATGCTCAATATAGATATTTTTTAGATTATAATTTTTTAGTTAATGTAATCCAACAAAACAAATGAGAATTATAAATGTCGGCGTTCTGACCACCGGCACAGTAAATATACGGTCGTGAGAGAAGGTGTGCCTTCGGATTCGATATGGCCTAATCTGAGATAGACTCAGGGGGATTTTTAACCTGGTTCGGGCCACCCGGATGGTGTAATACCCTACGTCCAGGGAGCGGATTATCTCGAGGATAATGTTACAAGACGGGGGCCTCTCTTCGCGGGAGGACCCTAGGTGTGGGAAAATCGGGGTCTGTTTGGTGTGTTGTTCCACCTCTCTCTTTTATCGCTCCCCGGGCTTCCCTTTATATAGGGGGAGCCCTGAGGTTACATGCAATGGGTCCTACGAAATCCTGCCGTCTCGCCGACAGGTGGACCCACCCGTCGTTGTCGACATCACTTCGTTCCGTCCAGGCGCGTTCATGACCCGTTACGTCGGGCATGTCGGCGGGTACCGTGATACCTGTCCGGCGCCACTGTGCTAGCTACAGTGCTGTCCCATCGTGTCTGGCAGTCGTCGCAGCTTTCTGCTGGAGTGTCGCCGTGGTGAACCTCGTCCTGTCTCGTCGGGACGGATGGCAGCTGGTCCCCGGAGTAAATGTACCATAACGCGGTACCTGCCTTCTGGGGGTCACTCCCGGGTGTTATCCTCAGGGCCCGGGGTCTTCGCGCCCTTGCGCGGCCATGCGATAGCCGTCGTAGGTCGTCGCGGAGGGGTCGGAGCCCGTGTCATCCGACCCTCGACTTTCTCTCGTTGGAGCGATCTGTTAGGTACCCGGGGTACGTGATCCCGACAGTAGCCCCCGAGCCTGATGCCGCTTCGAGGTTTTTGATCGAGGCGGCGTTGGGCTGGTCGTCCCGAAAGTTCAAGTTCCTATGGGTGCGCACGAGCGCGCCCATAGGGCGTAGCCCCCGAGCCCTCGGGCGATCCAAAGGATCGGTCGTGGGCTGGATCGTTATACGGACCACCTTTCGTTGGCGGTTGGTCTTATCGGAACCGCTCCACCGGGTCGTCACCCGGTCCCAGAGCGACTCGGGGAATCGACCAGGCATTGTGCCGATGGCTACGGCCGAACCGAGGTCGATCCTGGTCCTTACGCTTGGTAGGGCGTCTGGAGAGCTGGATTCGAAGCGTGGTCCGTAGTCGGCGGCGTGCCTAGACACAGGTCATGATCAGCGTCCGATCGTTTGGCTTGGCCCGGTGGCCTCGGCTGCCAATTGGTTGATCGCAAAGGGTTTCGTTCTGCGTGCACGCATCGTTCCGACCTTAGAGGTCGGGCCGAGGTCGTTCTCGGTCTTTCGTTCAGTGAGACGCCTAGGTCGGACCGGTTCGATGCGGTTCCTTCCCATGATCAGCGTCGCGCCTAGGCTTAGCCGTGATCAGCGTCTGAACGTATGGTTCGGCCCTCCGGTGGCCTCGGCTGTCGGCCAGCCGAGTGCGGGGGGTTTCGTTCGATCGCCTCCCCGTGTTTAAACCCGCCGTTGCGGTTACGGGGATCAGACGGCTCCCGTGCCTCCACGCGGAGGGTAATCGGGCCGCCCGGGAATTCGAATCGCCAGTCGATCCGAACGGTTGATTTGAATTCTCGATCGGACGGTGTTGTGGATGCGGCGGTTCGCGTGCCCGCGTCACGTCGCCTGCCAGACGTGTTCTGGCAACCATCCCGTTGTCGTAATTGTCACCGTCCTGTCTGCGGCGAAAGCGACAGGGTGCGGCCCGGGCCCGCTCGTCGGCGGGTCGCGGGTGGGTGGCTGGGGTGTGCCCTAGGTCGCGCCCCCACGACCGAGCGGTTACCCCTCGGCTGATCGTGGGGGGGCGCAGTAATTGCTCGGGCCCTTTAAAAAGGGGGGGGCACGGTAACTTCGTGTCCCCGTCCAGCCTTCTCACTCCGTCGTTGCCATTTGCGTAGGAGCTCGTTCGCTCTGCCTTTCCTCGCAACACCGCTGAGTCCGGCGATCGTCGGAGCCTTCGTGTTCGCCGCCACCAGCTACAAAATGTCCGAGTGGGAAGCTTCGTGCGTCAATGACGCTTTGCTCGAGCGGTGGACCACCGTTGGGATGATCCCGCCGAAGGATTCGGCGGGCTGGGTGGCCGGCTATGGCCACGTTGTGCCTGCGCCACCGCCCGGGAAGATCGTCAGCTTCCTGGCGTACCATGAGCGCGGGCTGGGGCTGCCCGTCTCCAGTTTCTTCCGCGGAGTTCTGAATCAGTACGGCGCCCG